>JAHZNC010005653.1:0-14287 GCA_027744095.1 Zhuqinia jingwanae | reverse complement strand
GTATATAGTCCAACAGGTGCACTCATTTTTTTTCCTTTTCAGGAACATTGCAAACGTCCATTAATAAACAGTGACTGTCATCAGTCAATATTTATGATGCAGACAAATTGGAGTGGAGCCACAATTAAACTCGCTGCCAAGTTGAAAAAAAAGCAGAGAAAAAAAAAAAAATTTAACGAATCAATGAAGGCTACACAAAACAACAGCACACTCTTGACAACAACGCTTGACGCTATATAATATTACATTTTATAGAAACAAAAGTTGAAAACTGACACCTCGCGTCAGTGAGTGAATGATTTGGATGATTCATACTTTTTTAAGACTATATCACTACTACAAAGTATAGACGCTGTATATATACATACATACTACATATTAATATAATATATTATTATTACGTGCTATTCTATTTATATTATTATTATGTTCGAAAAAAATGTATGTACATATGCATGGATGTATGTACATCAGCTATACGTAGTTGGCGTTGGCTTCAGTTTTGAGACTTGTGTTCATTTTATGTCATGATCAATTGCGTAGCATTTAGTTCAAGCACCTACAGTCAGACAGTGACAATAAAAGACAAAGGGAGATGACAGAGGAAATTATATGATGCGAGTATATTGCATTTGACATCTAATATATATCATAATATATATTCCATCCTTCATTATAATTTCATCATCATCTGACAAAACCTTTTGTTTTTTCTCGGATTATTATTCTTGTCCTTTTTTTTTCTTTTTCTTTTTTGTATTACCTCACCATTTTACGTCATCTCGGCAAAGAGGACGACTGTCTATGAAAAAGGGAAATAAAAAGCTAAAAAAATATATATAATGCCATTGATTCCTTTATACTCGTTCATTCATTTCCAGTGTGTGGGTTCACTGTTCATAGCACAGACTATAAATTTCTGCGTTGTTTGCAGAAACCATATCAAACAAAACTAACCAAAAAGAACAAGAATCTATTTAGCACACTTACATAATCCATTTATTGTAATATCATTTTCCATCAAAATAATGATAATTATAATGTTACCGCTGTACTACTACTACTATTATGACTACACCATCACCGAGATTTTATTTTTTTGTCAATACAGTGGTGCGGAATGGTTTATATATAATAATAACATTTCTTTGTAGGATTGCACGCAATTTGACGGATGTGTGCAGATTTTTCCATCATGTTCTCCGAGAAGCAAAAAAAAATAAAGCTTCCATTGCTGCGAACAAGTTTAGCCAAGCGAAGAACAAGCTTCATTTTTTTTGCTTGTAAGAAAGAGAGAAAAAGTGTGCTGCTGTGTTGATGTTGACGATAATGATAATATCATCATGAAACGGGAAAAGGTGCCTTTCTTCTGTGATGATGATGATGATGATACCATTCCATTATGCTTGTTAATGTTTCCTATATTCTATTATGATGTGGAACTACGACACAAAAGCCCGATTGCGATGTGATGTGCATACACAAACACACACACAGTCTTCCTATATATTATTATGTGTCTTCTCTCCGGTCTCTATGTACCTATATATGCGATGATAAAGAAAAGTGTGCACACATTTTTTTTTATCTTGAGGAGAGTAGTTGAGTTTATTGGCCTTTTACCATCCAACTACTACTTTTACAATAATAGTAATAATAATAATAATAATAATAATCGTATCATGTGGTATAGTAGTAGTTGTAGTAATGAAAGTAGCGGTAAGAAGATGTAGAGAAAAAGAAAAAGAGAATAATAAAAATAATCCGTGCATGCACAATTTTTGCCGTTTTCATATTATCATTACATAATACATTTTGCATTGCATAAAAATTCTGAGTTTGGACAATAAAGGCAGTTAAGAAAAAAAAGGAGGACTACTACCACTACTTATTATTATTATGAAGAAGAAAAATAACCAAAGAAAGAAAGGTAGCAGTGAACCATCAACAGCAGCAGCACAAGACCAAAAAAAAAATTTCGTTGCACTGTAGTCGTTTTTTTCATACATATATTAGTCCGAACAAGGTAAAAAGAATGGTGCAATGAATGAAAATATGAGCAAGTGGTGGTGTTTGCTCTTGTGTTTGAATACATTTTCCGGCAACAACACTAACACTATATTATTATTACTCTATGCCATCTTTTTTTTTAAAGGACGAGTGGTTTTTTTTATAGTAGAAGTAGTTGTGGCAGTAGTAGTAGTAGTAACACTTGCATTTAATGATGATGTTATACAAGGCGTACTTTCTAAAAAAAAAAGTACGTTGTGTGTTTTATGCTTTTTATTTTGGTTTTGTCCACATACAACATTTACCACTAAAAACACATCGACGGCGATCATGATGATGATGATGTTGAAGTTGATGCTAAACGATATGGACTAGCGGTATTATGTTACGTACGTCGTGATTCTACACGATGTCTATATAATATAACGATATTGAGCGAAAAAATAAGAGAGAAATGGATGATGTGAAGTGATATTTGTGTGGTTGTGTCAATGTATGAAAACCTTTTTATCTTATCTGAACAGGGGAACCGGTTCTTTTTTTTTTTGACTTGCAGCAAAAAAAAAGAAAGACTTATTATATTTGTGTATATATTCCATCCATGATGCTCGCTCTGGTCGGCCGTCGTGTCGTGATGGACATGAACTACTCCACTAAAAGCTCCCTTTATCTGTGTCTAAACAGATATAAAAAACAGAGAAACCACCATCATCCAATATAACAACCAACACTACTACTACTACTACTGCGGGGAGAAGTATATGTGTATATTATTATTGTTGTTGTTGTTCATGCATCTTATTGAGAGAGTGTTTTGGTTGGATAAAAGAGTTGTTGTTGATGATGATGATGTTAATGATATGTAGATGTGAGTGAGTGAAACCCTTCCGTGATTTCCATATTTTACACCGGTATAAGCGTGTAATTCTTTCTCTCTCTCTCTCTCCTGTCGTGTGTGAGTCAGCGGCAGCTCAGTTTTCCTTTTTTATATATAAAGAAGTGTGGCATCAAGTTTAACTTTACGCACACACACACACATGCATGCATGCCTACACACTACTACAACATAATATTATGTTATATATATTTATATATAAAATGTGTATTATGCATTACAATAGCATCCAAATCAAGCTAGGACAAGTTTCCTTTTGCTGCTTACATGTAACGTACACATTCTGATTTAGTGCGAATACAAATCATCATCATCCTCTCATACTCACATGCTCTTGTTTGTGAGCACACAGCAGAAGAAGAAGAAAAAAAACAGACAAACGCTACTTTTACTCTTTGCCTCTCTTGTCAAAAAAAGCAAAAAACGTCGAGTGAGACATAGAATAAAGAGAAGAGGATGATGACAATGGTTGATCGAGGTGAAAGCAATAAAAGTCATGGCTTGTTGAAATGCACATAGGTAATCTCGTTCCCTCTCTCCCTCTCTATCTCTCTTCTTCTCCCTAAACTTTGCACAGTTATTATTATTATGAATCGGAAAATGAATATTACTGGTTATTGCGCATATTACATATTGCATTCAAAAGTTTGAAAATGATATAAATTTTCAAATCCTATACCATGTATGCATTTATATAAAATGGTTATGGAAGGAGCAAAACTTGGATGCAAACAGGAGGAGTCAAGTTGAGACAATGTGGCTGTAAACCACAAATGCGTGGTTGTCGCACTCTCCTGCTATAATAAAAGCCATGTTAAGTAGCATATATTAGTTGATTAGCAGGAAAATCTCTGTAAGCTTTTATCTCTGGCAATCGTATTGCATGTTGTAGCAAAAGTTTGAGAACAAATTTTCCAATGTCATACCATTTGCAAGGAAACCACACTGTTGTGATGTAGGAGTTATTACATGTTGTAGCAAAAGTTTGAGAACAAATTTTCCAATGTCATACCATTTGCAAGGAAACCACACTGTTGTGATGTAGGAGTGCGAGAGAGTGTAAAAAGAAAATAATGGATAATTACTTGAGTGGATGTTGTGAAAAGGTGGTGGCTTCTCTCTTCTCATATCTTGTGCACTTTCCTTCAGTCTGTTTCTGCTGCCTCTCCCTCTCTCTTTTCCCTTTTCTCTCAGTGTGCGCGACAACAAAGGTATTGTGCTCAATAAAAGGACAATGGTTAATTGTTTAATTGCTCGACGTAGTCGACAAGGACAGGAAATGGTTGAACAATATAAAAGCGAAGCTAAACAACAAACGAGGGATTTTCATCACTATATATCCTCACTTGTCTCTTTGCCTCTTTTGCTTTTGAGATGAAGAGGATGACAAGAATGATGATGACTCTGCGATATTTTTTATTTTATTTTTTTGATAAAGACGGAAAATATGGATGATGCATAATATGCAGTGTATTTCATAAGGTACATGTAGGTACAAAATGTATAATAATAATAATATGCATTGTGTTTTATATGTGATTTCCAGAAAACATTACATCCACTCCGGATGCTCCGATTAGACCATGGCTTGATGCCCCAACATTTATATAATGGTAATAATAAGAAAAATAAGAAAATGTGAAAAAGTTATATAACATTTTATGCATTTTATGAAAATACTTTTTTTTATTCCTTCTGTATGCTCTGCTTCTTCATCATTTTTTCATAAATAAAAGGATATGACTTATGAAGAATATTTTTTTTATAACATAAAAAAGAAAAAGGTGAAAAGATCATAAAGTTATTTCCCTTCATGTTCCCCATCTTAGGTGTACCAACTTTACTCACCAGTAATCTAGGATACTATGTTGTGTCGGTAAAATAGAGAAAAAAGAAGATGGGACCAAAATAATCCAACAAAAAATATATGTTCCAATCTTTTTGATACGATGATGTGATGTGATATATGCCATTCAACAGTATGCATTTAAATCGACAGAGAGAATATATAAAAAAAATCTAAAAGAATTAGAAGGGAAGAAAATGGGCATTGATTTGGTTTCTTACCACATCCTTTGCAAAGAATAGACTCAACAGCTTTGGTATTTCTTTTGTTGGCAAGCTCAGGTGAGAATACGGCGACAAAATGATTTTCCACTTTGGCTGCAAACACAAAGTACTTCCGACCCGTTTTCACAGTAGCCCTTGGGGGTAGACATTTCCCAGTGATCGCCATACCACCACCACTACTTGCACTGTTCACGATAAAGTTATTGTGCTGGCCTACGACCACACGCCCGTGTCGTGCATGCCTACTATTTTCATAATTACTGGGATGGCCACCCCCGTACTGCTGTGGCGGCTGTGGCTGCTGTTGTTGCAACTGATGACTGCGGGCAATTCGCGAGCTTTTGCTTCTCCTCCCACTTGCTATTGTAAAATTATTATGGTTATTGTTATTATTACTACTACTAGAATGATAGTTTCTATTATACTGTTGATTGAACTGGACGGTTTGTGACAATGGCAAATTATTCCGAACACGGCTATTACTGATGCTGCTGCTGCTGCTAGTCACGGATCCTGTGTATCCCCGACGTGCTAATATCTGTTGCTGCTGCTGCTGTTGTGTTTGCTGTTGTTGTTGTTGTTGTTGACTATGAGGAAGATTCACATAGTTCGAATGTAAATTGGTTGATTTCAGACTAATTGCTCCACTATTACTAACCCTGGCGCTGTGGCTGCTACCCAGTTGACTATTTCGCTGGTTATTGTTAATATTACTATTACTGCGTAAACCTAGAGCTCTGTTATAATTATGATGGTGGTTACTATTAACATGATTGCTACTGGTACTTCTCGCACTGCTGCTAAGAGCAGTGGTCCCACTTGCACCTCCAGAGCGGGGGATCATAAGTGCAGTGCTTCTTCCGCTTTCCGCTGTTGAGCTGCTATTAGCAGCTTGTGAGGGAGATGAGGGGTTATCTAGGAACTGAAGTCGGAATTGTTTTCGTCGTCTCAGGAGGGGAGCATCCCCTTTGACAACTCGAATGAGGTCGAACGTGACCCCGTATGTGCCGTCAGATCTCACTTCACTCCGAGATCTGGCCATACCTTCAAGGACAAGTGAAGTGTCCCAAACCTTTACTGTGATGTCTGTCACGTAAAGCTCAGGCCATGGGTTGCTTTTGGATGCAGGGGATCCAGGTCCCTCCAGAACCGGACAGCTGGAACTGCCCAGCCGACTGCTGCTCCGTCCTAGCGCTGTGCTGGAAGAGGATGAATATTGCTGGGATGTAAGTACGCCAGTGCCTGGCATGTATGGCGGACCAGGACCCATGGCTCTTGTGGGTCGGCATTCAACCCGGAATGGGAACGAACTGAACATAAGTAAAAATAACGAAAAGGTCCACAAGACTAAAATGATGTATTTCATCGCTGCTGTGTCAAACCACTTGCTTGAAGCAACGGGCAATGATAACGATGATGACAATAATGACTACGGCTGAATTCTGAACAGCGGAAAGAGGGCACCGGAAAGTCAGTGAAATCAGTTCTAATAATGTATTTTTTTACAACGTTATGATTTTTTATCCTATTTTCTGCTGCCTTGCTCGTTTCTTCTGAAAACAGTGAGTCGCTCGTTGTGCTATTATTACTTCTACTATTATTGCTCCTATCACTCTGGCAAGCTTCTTGACTGGATCGGGGTTTGTTGCTGCTGCTACTGCAAGTTTTGCTGCAGCTACCGCTTCCACAGAGATAACAATAGTCAAACTCGTTTACAAATACTAATAATAAATTCGGCACGTCTCTTCTTTTTTCTTGTAATATTATTAACGACGGAGAATTACAATAATTGCATTGGTGCGAGTAAATGTTTGTTAATCGTTGTCGGGCGGAAATCGGTGTAAGTCTCTTGTTGGCTTCTTGTATTTCTTCTTCGGACGAATTATAATTCAAGTGCTCATCAGGTTTAAAATTTCTTTTTCGTTCGTGTGGTACTAAGTAAAAGGATGAGAACAACATGATTACTCGTAGTAACGATATTTCTTCGACTGCTGAGGTGGAAGAAAGTGCATCCAGTTGTTGCTGTTGCGCTGCTTCAGGTCTCTTCGTCTGATGTCGATGCTTCTTTTGAACATACAGTCCATGGACGCCGACAACGGGAAAAATGGGAGCAATGCGGAGAAGTCGTTGTTACAGATCATTTAAAAAGCTTGTCAGCCAAAAAATGTTCTACAAAACTTGCATATAGTTTATACGATTAAATATTTTGCTTTATTTTTTTACAAAGAACACGATACAAGACACTTGTGTTGACTTTCTTCACTTGATTCGTATAATAATTCCATTGAGTAGGTGTTGTTGTTGTTTTCCAAGTTGGTTTGTGGTGCCATTGTTTTTTTTTCAACTCAAAAAAATTTGTGAGGAAATAATTGTCGGAAAAGTCTCCATTTTCATAATAATTCACAGGAATTAGAAAATCCAGTGCTAGCAGTTGCACGAACAACGCGAGTAAAATATGCTTTTATGTCAGGTTTTTTTTGAGGAAGCGGAGACACAAAGGCTATATAACAAGTTCACATCACTCGCGTAGTCATCGTAATAAAGTTGTGTAGTGTATTCTCTGGCGCGGCTTATTAGCAGGAAAGTAGCTTTTAAAAAGTCTAATGGATGAGACGAAGACGAACAAGACGTGAAACTGTCACTTGACTGAAAAAGTTATAAATTAGCATATTTTTATTGACAATTTATTAGCCTGGCACCTTGGCTAGATTAATACATAGAAAACATGTATGTATCGCAAAATAAAGCCGGATTATTCTTTTGAATTACTTTGAATTTTTCGTTTAAATAAATGCTTTTGCAGAGCGGTAATTTGGATAAATATGTACGTATGTAAAATCTCTCTCTCTCTCTTTCTTTCTTGCTCCCTCACAAACAACAAGTTTTCACACTACTCCTCCTCTTCCGTTTCACAACGACTGAACTCACCCGAAAAAATGTGTGTTGTTATTATTATAATGCTGCTAAAACATTTTTGCTCGTGCAAGTACAAACAATATTATTTAGCAAAGGAAATAGCATTTTATTTATTGAATGTAGTGCATCACCACCACTACCACCACCGCCACACAACCATCATCGTCATCTCTCAAGGTAGTTTTCTAGTCCATTGAGATGATGATGTACATATTACACAAGTTTCTTCTTTTTTTTCTTTTCCACGTACATATACAAAGTAATATGAATACGGAAGAAGGAGAAGGAAAAAGAAAGCGATATATGTAAAAATCAGGAAAAGCGGTCTATATCTGCGCTCTTGTGTTTTTTCTGTTGCATGTCTATGTCTCTATTTTTTTAAACTTGCTCACTCACTTTACTTTACACATCTTCCTATTGTGAGTGGTTTTCTGGTTGATGTGTTGACTTGACTTGGCTCTGATGAATACAATGCAGTTGTGTAGTGTTTGTGTGTGTGTGTGACTCTCGACGTTTGCTGCTACTGCTTCTGGTATTATAGTAATAGTATATTATACTCTATCTCTCTTTCTGTCTCTGGCTAGAAAACTACAAACAAGTTAATGCCTTGTTATTAATATTATTTTTGCTATCAACAACAACAACAGAGAGATGATGAAGAAGAAAAAAGTACAACCAAGTGACGAGGAGGAAGAGTCCCTGCTTCTCTGCTGCTGCAGCTCCTGCTTCTTGTACGTCTCATATTCGACAGAAAGATGAGCAGACGAGAGAGAAGTTTATAACTTTTTTGGCTTTTGCTCTCGTCGCCTGTCTTTTTCTTTGCCTGATGCCTGGCGTTTTTTGGCTACAAACTGCTCTACTGCTCGCTTACTTAACTCTCTGATTGTCGTGCTTGCTTACTGCTCCTGCTGCTCTTCTTAACTCTTTTTTTTATATTTCTCTCTTTTGCTCTCTCTCTCTCGCTTGCTCTGTGCCTGATGATGATTGTTGTAGTAGTAGAAGTGAGTAAAGTAACGTATCAACGGGCGTACGTAGAGCACTTACTACGTACGCACTCATGTATGCCGTGATGGTAAGTGAAGTTGTAGTTGTAAATGTAGTAGTAGAAGTAGTAGTAGTAATAGTAGTATTGGTGTTTGTTTGGTGTGTTGTTTGCCGTGTGTGTGTGCCGTACCGATACCAAAAAGTTCTTCTCTCCTCTTCACTCTCTACTTCGCTCTTATTATCCCTTTCTTCCTCAGCCAGAGGTTTCAGGCCTTCTGAAGTTCTAGTGGCAGCTGCAGCTGCTGCAGTTTACTTTTTCGTTTGCTTCTAATATGCCATGCTTCTTGCCTACTTGCTATAGTGGAACTCTTCTCTAATTTCGTTGTTTCTCTATGTACATAATTTGTATAATATATAAAAGATCTCTCTCTCTCTCTCTCTCTAACTCTCTGCTTTTTTTTCCTTTTTTCCCAATAATATACAAAAAATAATAGTGTGTGTGTGTGTGTTATTGCTAGTAGACTTTTGTATAACCGTGCCATTTCCGTAGTATGCATGTAAAGTATTTCTTCTTGTGCATGCATTCATTTCATACACACACACACACACACACACACACACACACACACACGTATTTATCAAAGTACGTTACCTTCTCTCTAATTTTCCACAGTTCTTATGTTTAATGATGATAATATGATGAAGGCATGGCTAACATTTTGTAATGTTTACTTGTACTTAGTGAACTTTTACAACTTACACACACACCAAGTGTACTATCAAGAAAAAAAAAATAATGAAGGAGTAGTAGTAGTAATAGTAGTAATAGTAGTAATAGTAGTAGTAGTAAAGCGGATTAATAGGAGCATAGGAGGGGAACTGCATGTAGGTACACACACATAAATATATAACTACTCTAGTAAAAATATAATATCATGGTATATAAATAGGTATACATGTGGTTTGTAGAACTGATATAGACTTTATGTTCCATGTCCAAAAATCAAAATCATCATGCTCAACTTTTAACTAGACGGTGCATATCTTTCTGCAGATGAACATCTTCATTCTGCAGATGGAAGATTCCTTATTTCAAAATTTAGAGTTGAAATGGGAAGAACGGATATATACATATATATATATATTTGTCGTTTTGCCCAACAACTAGCTCTATCATCTATGCGTTTTTGTTTCTATAATTATAAAATAGAGACAACAACTTCTTCTACTACAGATACTAGTGCTAGTGCAACTACTATTACTTCTACTCTAGAAGTGTATGAGGTATAAAGCTTTCAGTTGCAGTCAAACTAGTGACAGCCATCCATGCATTCATGCCTCATCTTCAATAAACCAACATGTAAAAAAGGGAGTTTCGAGTTTGATACCTTTTCCCCATGAGCTCGTTCCCGCGGCAGCACCCAATAACACATTATCAAAAATGTGCAATGTTGCCACTTTCCATTTTACAATAATTGCGACAACTGTTTGCACACAGGCGGAAACGAGAAACATTATCAAAAAGTCAATAGTGTGACAGAGAGGAAGAGTTTATGGGAAATATGGGACTAGGATCATGATGCAATTACGATGACGATTACTACGAGTTTACTTTACAGATAGCTACTAAACTCATAATACGACATGTAGTTGTCCTTCTTGATTTACTAAAGCTACCTACTTACTTTACAATGTCATTTAACTTTGATACTTGGATCAGGAATCATCATTTTTGTTCAAAATCTCCAGCTTGTAAATTGCAATAAATATAAACACTATTTTTTCAGCGAGTTTCACCTTCAAATTGCAAAGTCAATTCTTCTGCTATTTTTTTTTTTCAGAATTTGGTTATTAGTATTTTTTGTTACATGATCTTTTCGTTGAAACCATTAAAACATAATGCAAAAGCCCTATGGATATATTGGTTATCAATCGGTTATACTTTAGTTTCGTTTAGCTGTGTGGGTCTTTTAATTAAAAATTTGCCTTTGAATTGCATTTTTGTGTTAGTTAAACAAGCTCCAAAAATCTATTTTGTAGTAAAATGTGTTGTACGCGAAATAATAATAATATGGCATTGATTATAATCAATTTTTTGCTACTATTTATAAAGAAAAATGATTTTGAGACGGGTGCCAGGAAGAATATGTATAATGCTGGGGGTCTTTTTGTATGACTGCATATTTTCTGCTTCCCTCCCGCTCTCTTTCACTCATCCTTGTTTATGCTTACATTATAGGTTGTTGGCTTTTCATCGCATATTTGCGTGGTTGTTTGATTCACTTTATGTGTTAGACGCAGTAATTTCAGCCAACTGTAAATGCATTCTGAAAATGCCAATGAGAATATCAAATGTCGTCGAGTAGTATGCATTAAGTGTTGGGTGACGACGAAGACATGCGACAGAACTTTTTTTTTCCAAAAAAAAAAATTTCCTGAAATTTCTAATAATGCCACCAGTGTTAAGTTGTCCTGCTAACTTAAATAGGCGCATGCATGTGTGTAAGGTGCATATTGTATGCAATGATTTTAAATCGTGCTTCTCAGCTCTCTCGTCTAGGGAGATATAAACTTTTCATATAAAATGTGTGAAAATATGGCATGATGAGTAATCAAATCTAACAAGGAGAGTTTTACTGATGTAACTCTTGCTTTCGTGTAAAAATTTAGCGTTTTCCTGATCCCTCCATTAGTATATTAATTCAACACCATACGTCCATACAAAAAAGTAAAGAATAAATATCTGCAGTAGAGTATTTGAAAACGAATAAATTTTAA
The DNA here is from genome assembly GCA_027744095.1 of Zhuqinia jingwanae. Lineage (NCBI taxonomy): Eukaryota > Metazoa > Arthropoda > Collembola > Entomobryomorpha > Paronellidae > Zhuqinia > Zhuqinia jingwanae. The sequence continues at coordinate 2,634 of JAHZNC010005653.1, read as the reverse complement.
AATATTTTGGTAATTTTCATTTTGATTTTTTTTGTAAACGTAAAAGTTAAAGTTGGTTTCCAACTAGCTCTGTGTAGCTATTAGGAGAACGCAAGAATTGGTTATGCTAAAAACTTTGCAAGCATTCCAGTGGTCCATAAGATCACACATATTTAATAAGTAGTACTTTATATTTATATCATTTACTGACAAGGAGAAAATGTTTCTCATTGTTTAAATGCCCGAAATGTTTTATATGCACATAAAAATAGGAAGACTAGCTTAACATTTTAAAGTAACGCAGATTACACTAGGGAACCCTCCCTTGTAAGTGTATACGATATGTTAAATTTAAGTGAATTTGAACATTGGCATTTACAAACAAGACAGCGCGCGTATTAATCTTTCTACATATTCCAATTTAAATTTTCAAACATACATATTTCGATACAAATCCCGAATAGTTTAGACGGATGATCTTTTAAAAAATCGTTTGACGAGAAATGTACTCTGTTGAAAACATAAGTGCACAAGACCATTTTCTATTAATTTATCAGCTCCTTTTTATACTATAATTTCATTTTATTCAAAATAAAAAGCCTACCATGAATTCGTATTAGAATAACTGATGAACCATTTAGTTGATTTCATATTGTTTGTGTGTGTGTGTGTGTGTGTGCTTTTAGCGGCCACTGTCGTCGCGTACTGAGTGTGCAGCTGAATATCGTGTTTGACCCTTGTGTGTAAATCAAGCTAAAAATAAATTTTCATTTGTAAACAAGCACTGTTCAGTTCATGGATGTCATTTGGATTTTTTTTAAATCGATTGCTACGGTATCGATCATAATGAAATGAAAGGAAATTTGCACTACATGCCAAACGAAAATTGTCTGGGATATTTCTGTTAATTTGATCATGAGGAAAATTTACGCTACGATAAACGTAATCAATGGCACAACATTTGAAAAATGTCAAATAGGATAGGATATATATCGATATCACAATTTACATGTATGTACTTATTATGACTGATTGCTTCACAAAAAGAGTACATCTTTCTTGTGATTTATGCAGTTTTATTGACGTCACATTCAGTCGTACATCCAAAATATGCTGATGAATTTTGAATTCTTGTTGGACGTTTAAAAAAGGACATTCACTGGCTGAGATGTATGTACATATATTATATGTACGATTTTTTCTACGTATATTGTACGCCAAAGTAACGTCAACTTTTGCCACATTTTCTATAAAAATTTATAATACAAAAGTTATCATCATATGCACGTCCTCACAATATCCGACAAGTCAAAGTGCAAAAATATGAAGAAAAAATCATAATATTAAACATTTATGGAATTGATGGATTGTCGCCGGCTAATGCACCAGTCATCAAGTATCATCCGACTCTCTCTCTCTCTCTCTCTCTTGACAAGTAAATTGCTCCATGCTTACAAGTTAGCCCAAACAACTACAATTTACAGGTAGGGAACGTTACTAATGTTGAGGTTGTGGAGATTAAGGGAAAATACAAATTTCTTGTGGAATGCATAAACGCGATCTAGCTAACCCCGCATAATCTATAATGCAGTTCTTTTCCGCACGCCTTTTCCAGATTTAAAAAAAATAAAAAATTTGAAACACGAACGAGGAATGAATGTATGGAAAGTTAAGATGCGTAGATGTGCCAGTGGAGTGGAGTAACAGTGGATATTATACATATTTCGAATGTGCTCTTACTCTGCTTTACATAATATATCATCTACTTTAATAGCTTCATGTACAGATATACATATACATGCATAACAGTATGTACACACACACTTTAAAATAACATGACTCCCAATCGAGAATGTTTTCCACTCTGTCTTGGGGGAGTACAGCGCATCCTTTTAAGTATTTACAAACTTTCCGAACACTTCTATGTTAAATTTAGATCGTCTTTTACAGACGACAAACAAACCCGAATATTTGATGCCACTACTGATTCTCGTCTTTGCTTAGGACATGGTTAGAAGTACAACAAACACATACAGAGCAAAAAAAAAAGTATTTACTTTACTACTTTACGTGTGTAGTAGGTATTTATACTATTTTATATGCTTGCATGGAGCAAATCTTCTTCTTCTTCTTCTTCTTCTTGGGATTATAATGATGAGTACATTTTTACTCTATATTATAACAACATTATATATACTCACTACTTCTACACGCTTGCAACTTCACTTGTTTACTTATTATTACGTAGTGGTGGTGGTGGTAGTATAGTAAGTTAATAGTTTTGTTCGTAGAAAACCGCGCCGTCGGACGGAACTCAATTTGATTTAAACAGCGAAAATGACTGTGCAGGTGAAATGCATACATGTCATAAAATGCATAATGCCTCTTGCACGTGACTCTTTGGCACACTTGACTAGTTGCTTTGTTATGACCTGACTCTTTACACAAAACTTTATGTTGTCTAACTTGATGCCAACCAACTTTGCAATTATTATCATTATTACTGAAAGTATCTCATTATAATCCTCGATATTTCTGCGCTGCAACTTTTTTAGGAATTGAAAAGGGTTCCGTGCTCCAAATCTATCAGCTCACCACCACAAAACAACCAACAGATTTGAAACCAGTCACTCAACCAAAACGTCTCTCTCGCGC
>JAHZNC010005652.1:0-22765 GCA_027744095.1 Zhuqinia jingwanae | reverse complement strand
TGATGAGAGTCATGACTACGACGAGTAGAGTAGTAAAGCGAGTTAGTGTGTATCCTAAAGTCTCTTGGTTCAGACGTGTCTTTATTTGTGCAGCCGCACAGCACCCGCATCAGATCATAAGAGATAAGAGTCAGCCATATTGGAGAAGTCTTAGAAGGATGGTTAGAGGTCGAGTCAGATAGAGCGTTAGGAGTCCGTTACAAATCATACTCAGCGGCGCATACAGTTATAGGCGTTATAGGCAAGTGCCTAGGGCGCCATAAGTTCAGGGGCGCCCATGGACTTTCATAAAAAAAGTTAGGGTCAAAGGAAACCACCAAAAATATGCTGACAAAATCTAATTCTAAATCTTCCTTATCGAAATTCGTTCTGTAACTGGCGTTGTTCACATTTATTTTTTTAAATTTTTTTTTGAAACAAAATTTTGTCCAGATCACAAAAGAAATGTGATTGTCCTAAAGAAGTCATTGTTTAACTTTCAAACATCGGTCGGTAGTCGGTACATTACATCTACATGTTATTTAAATGCATTATTTTTTGGAGGCACGAGGAACGCCTGCATACCAGTGCTGGGCGGGACACCGGACACCAATTAAATCTGGGACACCGGGACACCGTACATCAATTAAATCTGGGACACCGGATTAATTCTTGGGACACCGGGACACCGGACACCAATTTATTTGTGGGACAACGGGACACCGGACACCAATTAAATCTGGCACACCGGACACCAATTTATTTCTGGGACACCGGACACCAATTAATTCATGGGACACCGGACACCAATTAATTCATGGGACACCGGACACCAATTAATTCTTGCGACACCGGACACCAATTAATTTCATGGGACACCGGACACCAATTAATTCATGGGACACCGGACACCAATTAATTCATGGGACACCGGACACCAATTAATTCATGGGACACCGGACACCAATTAATTCATGGGACACCAGGACACCGACGGGACACCGGTGTCCCGTGGCACAATTTGGGACACCGGACACCGGTGTCCCGCCCAGCACTGCTGCATACATGCGCAAGACCAATGGTCGTTTCATTTCATACAGTTATCCTCCTCACCTTGCTGCCTTGCTTTGCTCAATTTTCTTCTTTGTGACTTTGTGACAGACTGTGTTCAGTTCAGAGTAAAGCTCTTTCCTTTGTGCATTTTTGCAATCAGATGATATCGACCGACCACACTGTGTTGTAATTCTTTCTGTGTGTTTTACATCTACCTATTTCGGTGGGTTCTATGAGTTGTTGAAAATTTAATTAACCGCAAAGAATGGTCAACGAGCAATAGTAAATTGACTATTATTGTCATCAGTGAACAAGGTTTTGTTAACTGTAGAAAAATAGGACAACAAATAAATTGCCATAGAGTATTATCCTCTTGTGGGTGGAAGTTGTAAATATCAACTTGGAATTTTTGTTTTTTATCTAAAGAATTGGATTTACTTTATAATCCCTCAAGGAATGAGTTACTATGGATCTAGATAATATGGAAGACGGAGAGCTTCTCTCGTCTGAGGATGAGGAAGCCCCACCACCTCCTCATAATTCAGCTGAGATTACTGTAAGAAGAGTCATGTTGTAAATGTTGTAATAATTATTATGGTTGTTTCCAGTATCTATAGTTATAGTAGTAGTAAATTTGATAAAATTGTTGTTACTTTGTAGTTTCAGGATGACATTTTTGAAGATTCAAGTTACGTTATAATTGAACGCCCAAAATCGTCACTTCCGGTACCTTCAAAGTCTTCTGCATCAACCGCTGCATCTACCACTGCCACTCAAAGACATGACGCTGAAATGACCGCGATATCAAATTACCAGGAACAACGTCAACCCACAATGTCAACTGTTGGAAATGTTCAGCATCGTCCACCACAAGCGGCTTGTGACGCTGACATGTTAGGCGATCGTAACGCCTACGATCAATTTCGTAAAACGTCTTACTACAAGAAAGCCGGGGTTTCAGACCTCTTGGGATCATCAGAAGAGAGTAGCTCAGCAAGTGACAGTGACGATGATGAATTTCACGGAAAACGATCTCGAATGATCATGCCTTCCGGCCAGCAGCATTCTTCGCTTCCAAATTTTAGTACTGCTACGGCTTCTTCGTCTATGGGATGCGCTTCAAATGCAGCAAAGGACATGCACCAGTGTCCTCCGGAAGAACAATCAGCAGCCCTCAATGATTTTTTTGCTGAAGCATCCAAATTTCAGAAACAAAGGAAGCCCAATCAGGTTTGGTCAAATGTTATCCAGGAGGAAGAAATTTCCAAGGCGCTTGGTCAACAAGTTAGGGTTGGTGGAGGACTAGCTGAGGTAGAAGTTACCCGTGGATCGGAAACTTACTATTATGAACGAGCTAGGCGCCAACCCAGACGAAGAAGGGATTCGGATAGCAGTGATATTTCAAGTGGAGGTCTGAGTGATAATGCGTTACATTACTTAAAGGACGGCATGGCGAGTGAAGATGATGAAGCGGAAACAGCTGAAGAGCCATCAGAGCATGCGTTGCCTACATCGTTTACAAGTGGTGGCAAAAATAAATCAAATTCGAGGAAGGGTACTAAGGTATGTTACTTGGTTTTTAATTTATCTCATCAATTTTAAACGAAATGTCATGTAGTCATGTCTAATCTTTTTTTATATAGCGGAGAAGGACTAGTAAGAAACTTAAACGTAAGATAATTAACAAATTGAAAAAGATGAAGCCCATGGATTTAGCCAAGTACATGGCTGGGAAACTACATGAAGAGAAGTCACAATTAATATGTAAAAAAATATAAAGAAATTATTAAATTATTTTAGTACAATTGAGAAAATGTGTATATTATTACAACTTGACTTTTAAACATTTGATTTATTTGTTGATTAGGTCGAACCATTCAAACTTTGGGTAAAGACAAATGCATTCATTTCTTTTTGAAAACTCTCAAAATTGAAAAGCGTGGAGGAATTATGACTAAGGTAACTTTAAACTTTATTATTGAACGGCATAAACATTTTGAAATGTTTGTTTCTGCTGATACTAAAAAAATATTTCTTTTTAACTTTAGAGCCTTGATCGCCGTCGTACGGCTGGAGGTGTCTTCTTTTATCAGATTCGATGGGACCCCCGGCTTTCTAAAAGCGACGTAGACTTCATTTTTCGTGAAGACAGAGCGGTCTTCGAGAAACAGAGGAAAAAGAGGATTGCTTCAAAGCGACTACGCAATAAGGCTGACTTAGAATCTGCAAAAGAAGTTATTGAAGAAGGTATAATAAGCGCGTTTAAATATTTTTCGGAATAGGTAATAATAATCTATGAATTCAGAAAATATATGTCACAAATTTTCTCTTTGCAAATTTTATCGTAGGTGATGCAATGAAACTGGACGAAAGCGAAGGATCGGAATCTGATAATGACACTGTCATTCTAGACGAAAAAGATCAAGATGCTGGCACTACTGATACAGGTCAATACGGAGATGATTCAACCCAGGAGGATTCCAGTACTCATGAGAAAGACCCCACGGCAGAGGAGCTAAGTGGGTTTATCGGAATGCAGTGTGATGGTTCAGAGGCTTAAAAGTAGTGTTGCCGATAATGACTGATTGGATTTCAGAAATGAAATAATTAGACTCAAATCCAGTAACAGTACATGATGTTGTAGTTGTCATCATATTTTTTAGATATTTTATGTATAGTCATTTTGTTAATAGTATTTACTATTAACTGCATTTTGTTTTTGGAACCCAACATATTATGTTATGAAATATGTAATGAAATCTGCATAATAAAGCATTTAGATAGATTAATACAACACGAAACAAAAGGTATCACCAGTCACCATTCTCTTAATATATCTTTTTTTGTCATCATCATGGAGTCATCAAGTCGTATGTTATTTTTATTACAAAACTAAAAGATTATCATTTTATCATACATAAACATAATGCAAATTAACTGCAATATAAACACAATCTTTTCTTTATCCGATTGCTTTTTCACCTGAGGAATGTGTAGGATAAAGGAAAGTGCATTAATAACCTCCGTGTAAATTAAATACCCACATGTTTTCCGCACTGACTATGCAAACACAATGTACTACACAACAAACAAAATACTCTTTTTTTAACGAATGGACAAAGATACTCTAGTGACCACATTATAAAAAATTAGATGTGAATAAACAAATCATGATAAATTATAATATTTTGCTATTATTGTATGTTTATAATTTGGTACGTAGAAGGCAGAGAGGTGGGTAGGTAGTAGGTATGGTTTATTTACATCTAACACTAACTTTACATTGTACTAAAGTCACTACCAGTTTTAGTTGGATTATTACATGGAAACATTGCGTGTAAGTGAATTATATATATATAGTAAGGTTGCAACAAAACAACAACAAAATACTATTTGTTTTCATTATCAAGTCAAGTCAACAAAAAAATATACAAGATACTTTTGTTATTCCTATAATCAAAATTACAAATTAACAAAGAGTTCGTGAAAAAGTGGACATCAATGAACAAGCCACATTACATTTTCTTAAATCATAATAATAACATAAGCACAAATCGCATAACATAACATCAAGTCAAGTTTAAGTCAGCTCAGCTTATTACATTACATTACAACTATTAAAAAATCTCTACAAATTTGCCCATTTTAGCAAAAAAACACTATACAAAATAAGTACACATTTTTAGATACGTGATAACAATATTAACTATTATAATATAACAAAAGATAATCATAATTAATTTTAAATGCAGTTTTTTGTTGCATATATAAGTACATTTACATAGATAGATAATAATAATAATAATAATAATATAATGATAATCCTCAGCAGTAGCTTAATCATTAATCATCCTTCGGTAACAAAAAAAAAACAAATGCGTAACTAAGCAGTACATGACGCTTCTTAATATGGTAATTAGAGAGAGAAAATGTCAGACCAGACAAGAGACCACCATGACGAGAAATTAAGAAAAAGTAACAAAAAATAGATATAGGCACGAGAAGAAATGTCAGTTCGTACAATAATCCAGTACACAAGTTTTTAAGTGTATTTATAATATAATGATATTTTAAATAAGTGCTATGATAAAGCTATATAACAATGAACTGGGACAAATTTCACTACACACTTGTATGTCTGTGTATGTAAGCAAGTGCGTATTGAATTTCTTTATATGGCAAATTAGGTTTTTTTTTGGTCTCCCTCTTCCCCTTTCTTTTTCTTCCATAGCACTCTAAACTATAATTTTATCTAAATTGATTTAATTATTATCTATTGATACTCTAGAATCTAGAATATATATATAATATACTCGTTTTGTTTGTATATAGAAATATTGTTTTGGTATATATTTCAATTTCTAAATGATTAAAGTTAGTATAGTCACCATCAAATTTTTTGAATCTAGATTTTTATATAAAGTACCATTTTGTGTGGGTTTTTTTTCAAGTTTTATATTATCGCCAAAAAAATGTCAAAATCAAATCTGCTATTATAATCATTACTCATCTGAATCTGTATAGAATAATAATAATAATAGTACGTAATCATAATCAATAATATCAGTTTTTTCTCATTGTATGATTAACTTGGATTTAAGGTTCGTACTTGAAAATATTTTCACGTTTTCTCGAAGCTTCCACAATATTTTTTGCTAAAGTTTTTTTTTTGTAAAATTCAAATTGTTACGTACGTATCACAATTTCTTTTTCTTTTCATATATTATGTACAATTTATAAATTGAAATATAATTTGGTGAATATACACAGGCTTTTAGTAATCATAATAATAAACCTTATACAAAAGGTTACAATCTAACGGAGTTTGACGAGGACGCACCTTCTTGGGGCGTTACCATAGTTATCCTGGGACTTCTACTGGTGGATAAACTGGGTGGAACTGGTGGCGATGTTCCGAAACTTGTTACACTTGACACAAGACTGGCCACGGTGGACCCTGCAGTGTGATTGTTGTTACTTTTTGCCTGTAAAACCATAATTTATGATTGTCAGGCAAGAATTCGATAATTTGAGGTTTTCAAGCACATTTTTTTAAATCAACAAACAAACAAATTTCTGTAGCTGGAAATTTTGTACTTTATAATATAACTCTTCACAAATTTGTCATTCGTTTGACGGACAGACACATGAATTTCCAAGAAAAAATTTGCTTACGCTCGTTGATTATAGAGTTCTTTCAAGTGAATTCTGAATTGTATATTAAATTCCAATCATCGTAAACCATGCAATGTGGTTGAAGCTTTTTTTTTAAACCTTGGTTTCATATATTATTCACCTTCCGCATAATTTTCCCGGAAGTAATAAGCGGGCCAAAACCTTCTTGATGGGCGAACGCGTAACTCGACCGTAGAGATCTTCGACTTCTTCTTGCGGATGGAGTGCGAAATGCTCGATCATGTGCTTGCCTCGTTCTGTGAACAAAATAGAATTGACGAATTATATATGGTTACATTTCGTGAATTTTACTCGCCTGCGCTTTTCATCAACCAAGAAACAATTGACTTACTTGACGGAGGAGACTCGTTGTTTCAGCCTTACTCGATCAGACAAAGTTGGGTGGACATCATGAAAATAGAATCTCCACGCCAAAACAGGGATGATGAGTATCATCACGGTGAGTACTAATGTAAACCAAAAACTGGCTTCTTGTAAACCCTGTACAGTGAAAAATAAGAACCATGCATATCATCAACTCGAAAAAGTGCATATCACATAAGAGCCATATCGCTCCTCAGTTTTTTGAAGTAGCATACTGACCTTGGTAAGAGAACCCAAGTATCGTCCTCTAATGGCAAAATTGTAAATGTAATGAAGAATAAAGTAAAAGAGAAGAGAGCCCCATACGGTTATATGGTTAAATACAGTCCAGTATGACGTGTCTAATGCAACCTGCATAAAAAAACCAATTCAATAATAATGTAATCATTATTACAATAACAGCAAATAAAGTTATATCATAAACTTTCATTGATTTTGGAAATCCGTGTATATTTATACCACATACCTGAGCTGTTACAACAACGACTAGAATAGTGGACACAACACTGCCAAAAAGCATGTGGTCTGATAGACCCTGTCCGTCCGCTGATATCGCATGATTATAAGTTCCATAAGGAACTATAAAAAGTACACAAGAGGTGACGAAGCCATGAAGTGCAGACTTGAGAAACTCCTTTTTATTGAACAGCAAGTTAAGATGACCTGGTGCATACAGCTTAGGATATCTTATGGCATGTTCGTCATTGCAATCTTGGTCAAAGACTCCAATAGACAGGACTGGTAAAGAAGTGTAGAATAGATTGTACACAGAAATGAACATAGGATCGAACACAGTCTGAGAGAAAAAATAAAATCAATATTTATCATCATGTCCAATCAATCAATAAAATAAATAAACAAATGTACTGCAAAAAAAAATCGTATTGGATAACCATATTATCATACCTGGGCACTAAATCCACAAAAAAATGCATACCAAAAATGCGTCAAAGTAAATGCAAAATTTTTGTAGAAAAAATATCGCAAAAATTTCGCCATTCTGTAGTAAGACCATCTCCCGTGTACCAAAAGTAGTCTCTCGAGATAGCGAAACTGGGCTATGGAATAGTCGGAAGCAAGCACCGCTTGTAAACCCTCTTGCCCACTTATTCCAACGCCAATATGTGCAGCTACAAAATAATAATAAAAATATTCAAAGTGTCACATCTACAGTGTACACAACGCATTTTTTTTGTGTATATCCATATTGTCAAAGCGAGGACTGACGGACTTACTTTTTATCATGGACACATCATTCGCACCATCTCCGATGGCTAGTGTCACAGCTCGCTTGTAATTTTTTACTAATTCCACCACAAGAGCTTTTTGTAGTGGAGTCACTCGGCAGCATATCACCGCTCGGCCTTTTATGTAGTACAAAATATTAAATATACATACTACTGGTGTGTGGTGTGCATTTTCCTTGACATTATTTTTGGTCTCCGTTTATTATTTAAAAGAGCTAGACCACTTACATTGCGAAGCCAGCTCAAGAAAGAGCTGCTCCAGTTGAGGATGCAGAGCATGGACTAAAGAATGTCCATTCATCACAACCGCGTAGCCACCATTCCCTTCGGAATCATCTCCAGGATGGTAGCCTTCTGAGTCTGTAAATGTCACCATGTTTACATCACCCGGCCTTTGTCCGTCCACTGAAGCACAAGAGCCTTTCTGTAAAGCATCCAAAAACTTGAGTAGTTGTGTTTTCACATCTTCAAACGAGGCGGAATCCACAATGAAAATATCATTCAAGTCGTCGGTGAGAAGTTGGCACGAATAACCTATATTTATTGCAGTTTCTGGAAATCACAACATGAAAAGGGACAATTTTAATGAAACGGGGGAAATTCTGTGTTGTCTTGTACATAAATTCAGAGATGTTGTAAATAAATAGAACAAAACCATGCATATTTATAAAACAGCCATTTATTGTTTTACTGACCTTGTTTGTCTCCCGTCAACACCCACACTTTGATTCCTGCCAACAATAAATTAGCTATTGTGGCTGGAACACCGTCCTGAAGCTTATCTTCAATTGCAGTCGCTCCAATTAGTGTCATGTCCCTTTCGATCTCCTCATAAATGGCATCCAACTTCTCGTCTCGATTGCTCAATGAACAGGCAGCCTCATGATGACGAGATTTCCAGTCTTCAAAGTATTCTTGAGTTAATTCTTTTACGGCAAGTACTAAAGTTCTCAGTCCTTCTCCAGCATATTTCTATGAACAGTATGACAAAAAAAAGCATGTACTTAAATTGTTACCATTTCTTGATGAGCGACAAACCGACCGACAAAACTATTTTTTCATACATTTAAATGCTCTTGTGTTTTCGTCCTCAACTCAATCATGGACTGGTTCAACCTCTCAAAAATTATAGAGTCTGCCCCTTTGCACAGCAGCATAATTTTCCCCTCCCGCTGAACCACCACACTCATTCTTTTCCTCACATTGTTAAAGTCCAGAATGCAAAGTAGATCATATACTTCCTCTTTACCCATCACCGAAATAGTGATGCTGTCTGGACTCCTCTCTTTGAACACAAATTCAAAGTTTCTGGCAGCAGAAACCAGGGCGTTTTCGTCAGGTGACTGCGCCTGATACTCTAATTTACCTAAAGACACCAAAATGGTTGTGTTTATATTTTTTAAAAAACATTAAATGGTCTACCACCTACTTCTCCGCGCTTTTGTTTTATTATGCATTAAAAAAAGTTACCAGTTCTGTCCTCGGAGATAACTGTATGGCACAAAGCCAAATGACGGAAGAAAAGGTGGACGTCAGGATTTCCATTTTTCACAGCATCGTACAAGGACTGGTCATAGAAGCGAAACTTGGGCTCATAGTGGGGATTCCCGGAAAAGTCCACGGGAGCCACGGTCTACACAATAAAACACATAAACGCTTTGTTTAGTTTACAAATTTCATACGTGCTGGCAAACTAACTGGGTGTAGAAAATGCCACAGACAGTAAATGTAGCATAGCGTGAGCGTGACGTGTGTTGTCTTGTGAGTAAAAAAACCGATGAAAATTCAAACTGCTGAGTGCTGAGAGCATTACAAAAACTGTGAATTGTGTCATCTAATATGTTTTCTCATATGTACATAATGGAGTTTTTTTTGTAATTGGTATTAATATATTTTAAAAGGTTAAGTTGACATGTAGCTGCTATATGTAAAAACCTGAAAAAACTGTGAGTATATTATTAGTATTATTATTACAATTAAATGAATCGTCTACCAATTATAGCCTGATCACTGTAGAGAGTAAAATATATACACAACTACTACGCTAATAAACTAACTGACATGCTGACAAAATAAATTGCATACCACACATTCTTACTATGTATATATGTATAGCTATTTTACTTTCATAACTATAAAATTGATTAAAAGTAATCCAAATATTTTTATTAATATAGCAAACTGAGGAGAAATGATAATAAAAAGCATCTGAGGTACTTCGGAAACAGAAGATGATGACTGTGGTGTGTTGTAAAAGTTCCGTTTCTGGGCTCTCGCGTTCTGAACCACATAAGAGGGAGTTATTTCTCTCATCAAAAGTAACAGTTTTCAGTACAGATGACCCATCTCCTTGATTTGTCTCCTCATTCTTCTTTTGTTCAATAATCATCATCATCATCATCATCATGGAATGTGGACAAGGACATCATCATGCAAATTATCATGCAACAACGTTTTACAACACATGCAATAATCAAATAAAATTAAGATGATATAATATTAATAATGATAAAAGTTTAAAACATGGTAGCAGTTTCATCCAACTGAAAATTAAACAGACAACAGTACAAGTACAAGAAAAACTAAGACTACATTTTACAATGTATTACACGCACGCACGAACTCTAATTTTTCTACACTTCTACATACTATATTATATTTTACAGATTTCATATTCAGAACATTAAAAGACGCTACAAACAAAGATGATTGAAAGGGAGCAGAGAGAGAGAGTGCACAAATGTGATTTAACATGCTATTTCATATTCTAGAAACAATGATTTTTAACCTTGTCTAATGACTACATAGAAATCCAACAATACAATATTTCTGTACAGAAACACTAACATACATAAAACCAACGGACGGACGGAACGGAAAACCCTTGGTATGACAGTGTGAACTGAAGAAATGAAAGGTGACGACACGAATGAAAGAAAATGTATTAGTAAGAGGGAAAAAATGTGGGATGTATTTACATTATGCACCTCCAGCGTCTCAAGTACTTCTCCGGTTCTAGGATCAATCACCTCACCATAACTCTTTGCAGCAATGGAGCACTTGTTGAAAGTCATAATGTTCTATGTGGAAGGAAAGCAAAGACAAAATAAAATAAATATATATATAAGAGTCAACATATTGAGCACATCTTAAATCCCAAGTGTACTTAAATATTTAAAATATTTTTCTTCACAAAAACAAAAGAAAGAAAAACGAAAAACAAACCATGAAAGACAATGGTTACTAACACTGGCAAAATTGACAAAATTAGTTAGTCTTGTTTTTAAACAATTATATTTTTTTTATTGTTTTACCCCTAAAATGATAAAGTTGAGCAAGCGATCAATACTGGTTCTTTTGAATTTCGTCTTCCCAGAGTTTTGCATTAGTTTTGTGTCACGACCAGCGAAGAGCACAACTCCGTAGCACCACTGCGTATTCCGCAGTATGCAACCTCTGAGAAGGATTCTATCGTTATCCAGCGGATATCTGGGAGGCAAAAAAATCATAAATACAATTCAAAATCAATACTTTTACTTTTTTTAAATTCGGTTTTTGTAACTTGAGTTTATCATGTTATCTTTTACCGCTTGCCATTCCATTCCAGGTAACCTTCAAATTTATTCAGATGATTATTTGGGGGTTCGCAAACAATTACTCCGTTGAAAGAACCTAGCTGTAAAATGACATATGCGAAGAATTGAGAACATTAACGTCAACAGGTTTAATACAGGAATTCTAGCATTACATTTGAACTATTGAACTAACCTTATTGGGATCCTGTCCCATTTCAGCTGTTTCCAAAAGACATTGTCGGCACTTTAGGTTTGTTTCTCTATTTAAACCAACATAACAACCTTTCAGCGTTTTGTACTTTTAATACTTTCCCTGCCATTATTGCCACGCTTGATTAGTTAGAAATTTGCTATACCCATCCAGCTCGGCGGTTTCAATATAACAAAGGCCATTGGGTTCGGACGTTGATAGCAGAAGGACGTCTGCTGCAACAAATTGGTCGTTTTCCATACGAATTACGTCACCTACTTGTACCTACGCAATTCAACAACGAAAAAATGTAGTAACATAAATGTCAACAGTGTCACATGTTATTAAACGTCAATCAAATGCCAAGAAAAACCCACCTTATGCCATTTCTCTTCCTTGAGAGCCCAATTTCTGTGATTTCTTAGCACAAGGGATTTACGATTATTGACTTGAGAATCACTAACATGTCTTTGCTGAAAATGTAAAATAAAGTTTTAAAATCACTCACATTCGAATATCACTATAGGTCTACTTAAAATCATTAATAATTAGTCTACAATCAAATTAAACATTGAATTTCCGTACGTAGTCATCATAGGCGTCTTTAACAGCAGTTAACGCAAGCACCAACATCAAAGGCACCGCTGTTGTATACGGAGTAAGCGAAGAAATCACAGGTATCATCTGAAACCCCAAACCAAATAATCTTAAAAGTAATGTTCTTTTACATTCTTTAAATATTACTGAACATCCATTATTGACCAGTTATTATAACTGACTGCACGCTTTTATATTTAAGCTTTTAATTTTCGTTCGCATTACCTGAAGCACAAGTAGACATAAAAAATAGAAATTTGCCAAGCGCTGGAACTGCTCGAAAAGGTTCAAAGGAAGGAACGTGACCACAGAATACTTGGACGTTTTAATGTAATTATTCTGCAGAACAATTAAAACAAGTTTTAACCCAATATGTAAAAAAGTGTGATAAAAAAAATTCAATCGCTTGCATGCTTCTTTTTAGTTTTGGTAGCAGAGAAAAAAAATCCGTTTATTAATGCAAAACAAAGCCGATTGAATTATTAAAAATTCAAGCAAACGATCCTCTAAATATTTTATTAATTTGGGTTTTTTTCTTCTGTGGTATGTATGTTATAAGCTTACAGCATATAAAAAGTTAGCGTTGAACTGCGGGTCATTGGCTCGAATTCTCCTCTCCGTTTCTAAAAATACGCCAAAAATTAGCAAAACATTTATATTTTTCATACGTCAAATTTTTCTTCTTCTTTTACAATTTTTTGATCACACTGAAATAAATAATCTCTAAATTTTGGGCAATGCAATAAATGGTATACATATATTTTTATGCAATAATGGGTATTATGAATTTTGATATTTTTGTCACACACCTCCTTCATCTTTATCATGACCTGCGTAAGTACGATTAAACCCAAAAACGCTTTCAAGGACACCCCAAGACACTTTCGAAATAAAGCCGAAAACACTGACAAGACACAATGGCAGGAAAGGAGTGACGTTATGATGAAATGATCCTGTGGAACTGGTAGTTGTTCCACCCCCACCACCACCCAGACCACTGCTATCACTAGGTACATTTACAGTACTACTTGCACTAGCTATTTGAGTCACCACCCCCACTACTGGAACAGGTTCCGACTCGATAGTCGGCCCCTGAGAATAATTCCCTTGGTGGTGATGCTTGCTCACCGCGTCCCGACAACAGTGACAACAAGTCGACGGTTGAAAACAACAACAACAATAATAGTAACAACAAATGCGACGACAACAGCATTTTCTACCACCACCCCCTCCACTACTACTTCTATTACTAGCACCACTACCTCCCCGGGGTCCTCCTCCTGATCCCCGGGTTACATCAGAAGGATTAATAATTTCCTGTTCCCCATCGTCACTCACGGGATCACTACTCGACGCAGATGAGGAATTTTCCATGTCATTTCCTTCAGAAGAGGGAAGAGCAGTTGCGGATAAATTACTAAGGCGTCCACTGCTGAGTTGATGTTGGTCACGGTCGTGGAGACGACTTCGCTCTCCGGAAATTGGAGTGGAGATGGTAATTTGCGGATTATCCTTGGGATTATACATTAATGTGGAGGAAGACCCTTGTAATTTTGAACAACTTGCTACAGCCACTGAGGAGGAAGTGCAAGGATCCTCGTCTTCGTCCCCACCACCAACACTGGAATGAGATGCAGGTGGCGCTGACATAATATTGCGTCCACCGCCACTAGTATTAAGACGTATAAATTGAACCGTCCTTTTCGGTTGATTAGCTGGAGTTGTACTACTACATCTACCAACACTACTGCTACTACTAGCACCAACAACACCTCCACCACTACTCCCATTACCCCCTCCACCTCCTCCCCCAGTAACGTTAACATTATGACCCGCCTCCTCATTTTCGTCATTACTATCCATGATGAAGGTATTGGTCCCCCGCTGCTTTCTAATTATCTCCTCGGATGTGGTCACTTTAGTGGTCAACTTTACCACCTGGGGAGGAAGATATGGTGCACTGGCAGCACTGCTTGCTGGAAAAGAACTCCTCCCAGGTCCTTTCTTCTCATCATCACGACTTTCTTGTTGTACCGTTAACAATCGAGTTTCCAGTCCATAATCTTCCCCCACTTCATCATTACTACTACTGTAAACTCCGCCATCTCGACCACCTCCTCCAAAAAAATACTCATTTTCACCACCTGAACTACTGCTGATTACACCCACCACCGGATTCGAGTAAATTTTCCGGGTTCTTCTGCTGGAGCACTGAGGTGAGTACTGATTATACAGCAATGAGGATGGTTGGTGATGATGGTACAGGACGTTACTCTTTTCCTCATTATTATTTCCCTTTCGAATGAGCAACTTTGCTTTCACTCTCTTTGTTGGTGGAGTTACACTGTGACTCTGACTGCTGGTTGAGGAACAGGAAGGAATTCCAAAACCTATACCAGTACCACCAATACAAGGAGCACCACTATTTCCACCAACACCACTACTGATATTTCCAATAATAAGGTTGTTGCTACCAATACCACCACTACTACCACCACCACCACCTCTGGTAGCGCTCTTGCTGCTGCTGCTGCTGCTGTTGCCTCCAACTTCAACTCCTCCAACAACACTAGCACTGCTGCTATATTTCTGCTTCTCCTGATGTTGATGTTGTTGATATTGGCGCAGTACTAACTTATTCCTTCGGGCTGTAGAAGTCGTAGTGGCAGTAGTAGTAGTAGTATTTGCAATGTTATGACTTGTGTTGCTGCTGTTGTTACAGCTATAACCTGACGTTCCTCCCGTTGTTGTGGAGGAAATGGTGGAGGCTTGTGCTTGTACAAGCGTTGTTGTTGTTGATGATGATAATGATTGTGATTGTGATGATTGCACTAGCCGATGGTGAACTACCTCGTTCCTTACCTTTGACGACGACAAAGAACTCATAATAGTAATAATAACATTAATACAACAACTCCACACTCCACAACAATATTTTTTTACAACTTATTTATATTACTTTCCCAACGAAATAATATTCCCAATAAAAAATGCATTCTTGTCGTTCCCTCCACCTCCACCGCCGCCACAAGAATAACAATAATGATAATGACACCATCATCACAAGAAAATAAACATCTTTTACGTTTTCACTTATAAACCCAAAGAAAATTTCTCTTTCTTTCATATATTCATTTTATCAAATTGCATTGCATTTCCCCTGCCGTCTCCTGTTTATACTCCCGTGTCGAATCGCTTGATTGCATTTTTCAGTGCTTTTAATACACCGCATACTAGTTTATAAACGGCATTACTATAATAGCTACACCATTTTGACCGCTTTTCTCCTCTTCACCTTCTCCCCATCCTTTGGAGAAAGTAATCATAATAATAAAATAATTCGCATTAAAAATTCTCATTTTCCGATAAAAGTCTCCTCTCAAGAGACATGATGACATGACATATAAGAATAAGTGCTGAACACGCAAGCATTTTTTTCTTCTTCTTTTCTTTTTCTTGTTATGTTTTTGCTAAACTTTTGTGTTCCAGTTTTATTGACAACACCGACCAACCGAACACAACAAAAAAATAATAATAAGAAGCAGAGTCGAAGTATGTACTTTCTCTGCTGGTTGCTACTTATTTTTCGTCCTTTTACTTTATTATGCACACTTGTCTTCCCATTTTTCAATGTTATTTTTATCTTCCTGTCAAACAGGATTTTTTTACCACAGGTATTACCATTCGTGTAAGATATTTATTGAAGTATGTTCTAGATAAATAAATACATTATACATGCATGCATGTATAATAAATGTTTATAATGCGTGGTATGAATGTGTCTGTCTTTTTTGCCGTTATCCGCGAAGAACATTGTATCAGAAAGTATTAGAACGAAGATGGAATTTTTTCTTCATATTTCCATTTCATAGGCAACCAACCATTTATGCATGCGAAAATGTTTAACAAAAGTTTCAGCCATATTTTTGGTTGTTAGTACTTATTGTTGTGTAATCCTTGGCCCTGCTGTCCGCTCCTGTCTATCGAATACGTAATGGGGAAAACGAGTGCAAGCAAACACACACTGTTCACGAATAAAAAGACAATGATGACGTTGATGTGAAGTGAATCCGGAATAAGAGGACATATTGTAAAGGAAATAAAATTCTGCGACCGAGGATATATGTGAAAGTGGCATGTGCCATGTGCACGTACAAAATATGTCCTCCTTGCGAAATAAAGCACACATCAGCAGCAGCAGCATGTATGTATTTTCATTTTCCCAATATCAATCCATTTTTTTTCTTCTATAAATGGCGGTGTGGAAAGAGGAGGCGGACTCGTCGTTTCATGAAAATCGACCTCTGGAACTAAAAAGGACTGTGTGGAAAAGAGACACAGAGAGTGAGTGAACATGAGTGAGAGTGAAGACAAGCGAGTGAAAGCACAATACAACAACACGACAGATGGATATTAAAAAAGGAAGTAGTAGTTGGAACAAAACCTGTATGCTATTTGGAATATTTTATTAGTGTTGGTTTGGTAGTATGAGAAAGAAAAAAAGTGACTCGTTATGGTGGATTTTGCAGGCGAAAAAAATTGTTTGGGTCCTTCTATGGCATATCATATATGCTTGCTGTATTGCTCAAAAACTTTTTATTTATTCATCGCCAAACTATAGCTCAAGTCAAGTCAGTCAGTCATGCTTTTTATTTTCTTCTTTTTTTCCCTTCTTCTAGAAACGCATTAAAGCTGGTAGAGTGAGACAAAATGGCAATAAGAGAGATAGGAAATAATAATATATAAGGTTTGAAAATGCATGTAGAAATAAAGCAAGAACATCATCTTATATTGTATGTTTATCGTCATCATCATCATCATCATCGCTACCATCATGGTGACACGTTCTCTTTCAATTCAAGTGACAAACAACAGCAGCGTCGAAAATAATAAGTCAAGATGGATCGAAAATTAGGAAATAAGGATGGAAAAATACTCAGAAAGCTGCAAAGCGAGAGAGAGAGACTGAAGTTCCTATTCCAATTTTTTTTATGGAAAGACAAGGACAACTTTTTCACAATTTTATAATTGGATTTCAAACTAACAAAATCAAATAGGAATGGTAAATAAATGAAAAGTTGTTATTGCATATGTTTTTTTATTGCGAAATGGAAGAAATTGCAAAAAAGCTCATTTTGAATATGTAATTATATTATTTTTTGTATAGTATCTTATTATTACTCAAGTATGTATTTCTAGGTAAATAGATAGTCAAATTTGAAATTGTTCAAGTGTGCCCGTTCTCTCTACTCCGTCTCATCCTGTTTCATTTTTCTTGAATGCCTTTCATTGAATTGGAACATGGAGCCAAAGTCAAGTAAATTCCGAATTGAGAAGTACGTACAAAAGAGAACAGGAACCAGCAGCGCTGCTGGAGACAGAAATAACGAATTCTTTTTTTAGGCATCCCAAAAAACAGGCAAAACAGCAGCAATGACGCCACCACCAGAAAATACTAGCAAACCAATACCAAGACAAGACTTTCTACTTTTTTTCTCCTTGACAAATACCAAAAAACGGAAGCAATACTCATATAAAACAGCTTTACTGGAAAAATACTACAAACGGCAGAGTTGTTTCAACACCACTATTTATACGAAACATACATACCACCACCACAGCACATGCAATATGTGCTAGTATCATCATTATAGCCCGTCATCACTTATTCTCCCATTAGCTATTCATTAAATGTGAACGTGAAACTCAAAAAGAAAGGTCGAAGAAGGAGAAAAAAGTGAAAGGCTGGTGGTTTGGTTGGAAGAGTCATCAAAGTAATAAAAAAAGAGTAGTAGACATTATACAACATAACAAAAACACCAAACAACAAAACTCTATATTCTAGTCATCTAGTAGCTAGTCTTTCCACTCCACCGACAAATGTCATGCCATGTCTTGATGATGGCAGTGATGATGATGGTGATGATGTTACATGCAAAACGCATTTATTTATGAGCTCAGTGGCCTACTTTTCATTAAACCAATAAAAGTATACAAGAATCCTTCAACTACCAAACAACAACAACAACAACAACAACAACACCAACCTGCAAAAACTTATATGTATGTTATATAAATGTATGTAAAACGTATAGAAAGCTCCGGCATCATAATACCATTATCATCTAAAGTATTACGAACTTCCTTCCTTGATTGCTTTCCATGATAAGTATGCTTGTGTTGCAGCTTTCTTTTCGATAATAATATTCTGTTAACATATGCCACTATACTACTTCTAAATACTACTACTTATACCATACTTTGTTAAAAAGCAAATAGCAGGAAAAAATCAGTCCACTCAAGTGGTAGCAATCAAAAAGGAATCAAAAAGTCAAAGGGTTAAAATCCATCATCATAAGATGTGTTTTTTTGGTGTATTATGTAGGTATATCAAAAAAACAAGTCAAGTGAAAGTTAACTTTTTTTACGTTGTTATTGTATCATGTCTTGTTGTAGTAAAAGAAAGTGGGCAGCTATGGTATCTACACATAAAAAGAACTCTGAATCTGAATGACGCTCACTTTATATGCGTTATAATGTGGGCGTGTGTGGACGTCAAAAAATGCGCGTCGTCCAGCACCTAAACAAATCTGCATACATGTATGATGATGCATTCAGCTACTTTTTTTTTTGATGATTTATATATATTTTATGAATGAGCACCACCTTTTCTTTCACTCGCTTCTCTTTCTCTCCTTTTCCTTTTACTCTCACACAAAACTCATACTCACTCAAAGTAGTAAAATAGCAGGAGTGGTTGTTGCAGAAGCAGTAGCATAGCAATCGTAATAATGATAGCAGCAGGAGCAGCAACAGCAACACATGGAAAATCTAGTAGTGATGACGTTAGCCATTTCCCGTTTTTCTGTAGCTAGCTTCCCTTCCATCCGCTTTCTTTTTTTCTTCCATGCATATTTTCTCCTCAATATGCAAATAAAAGCAGTTCAGTTTCACCACACTTATAGGATATACATATGAAACATGGAACAGTTACCATTATATTTTGGTAAAGTTTTTTTTGGCCAGTTTCCTTGTCACGAACACGATGAATAATAATATGCAGTTTCAAGTAACAATGATAATAATGAGAATAACAGCCAACGCAATCATACACGCCACAACACATGAGTTCAAACATATGCAGCAGTCAGTCCTCATAGTAAAAAGAAAAAACTAGGAAAACAGATTACTTCTTAAGATAGGACTCTCTCTCTCTTTCTCTCTTTGCGTATTTCTGCCACGACGGTTATTTTGGGTGGTTTTTTTGCTTATTATTCATGAAAAGATGTACACACGACACACATGCAGTAATATTTTTTATGGAGAAGAAGATTTGAATACACAAATAGTACACAACATACACACACAGATATATATTTATACTAGTACACGACACACATCACTTGACTTTGGCTTGACTTGCAAATATGGTAATTAGAAGAAGCAGAGAAAGAGAAAATGCTGTTACGTGGAATAGTGATAGAGGAGGGAAGGATGATATGATGATACGACGGCAGTGATTGTGTGCACCTGTAGACCTGCATCACAGCGTGGCATACCTATGATCATGCTCTCTGGCCATAATTATTTTATGTTCTTATTAAATTCATCCAAGATAAACAACAAAATCACACTGAGAAGATCACACAAGACTCAGACACATACACACCTACGTACGTATACCACCACGCCGCAAGGAAGAAGAAGAAGACTCAAGACTCTCTCCACCAAACCAGCTTCTGATCTATTAATGAACTGTGAGCACACGACAGCTTGCAACCAAAGTCATGTTGTTGTGTGCATGTGTGTGTGTGAGAGTAGGACTTTTGGTCTATCTTCGGGAGAGAGAGAAAAAACAAGAATAAATAGAAAAAACAAGAGAGCAAGAGAGTATGGAGTACATTAACGAGTCTTCACAATCAGTCAACTCAGCATGGAAGCAAGAAGAAGAGAGAGAAAATATTACATAGCGGCGGTGGAGGTAGTGGTGGTGCTGCTGCTGCTGTCCATGTGATTCTCCTCCACATATACAATTTACTGCATACAAAGTACATATTATTATGTCTATTTCTAAAGAAGAAAAGAAAGAATGCTCTCTCTCTCTCTTTCTCTCCTAGTCTCACACAATCAGTTCTCCTTAAGCCATTTAATAGCATCCAACATCTCACTCAACTTCCTTTTTTACTCTCTCTCTCGCTTCTCTCATCTCTCGTTCTGGTTTGGTTTCGGTTTGGTGTTGTTGATGATGTGTTATGGTGTGGTGGAGGATTTTCGGTACAAGTGCACTCAAAAGCACATTCTACAAACAGTAATCGGTTGGCCTTATGTATCCACTACCATGTCATGCAATAACGCATATATACATATTTATAAGTAGTAATATCATCATCATCATGACAGAAATAATAAAAGAGAGAGAGAGAGAGAGGGGAGAGAAAAAGAGAGCTCAACCTTCACAGCGTTTCACTCACTCGACTTAGTTTCACATTTCATATGTCATGCCATGCCATTTTGTTGGAATCATGTACCACATGCATGTCCTGTCCTACGCAGAAAAGCCTATATACAGAATACTAACATGATGATGATAAGAAAGTGTGAGAATGTGTGTGTGTGAGTACGCCCATGAAAGCGTGCCAAACTGCCAGCAAATATTATTATTGAAGTAAAAAAGGTAAATTTGTACTGACATATTACTACGGTATATACCAGCTTATTATGCAGTGCGAACAGAATGCTAAAAGAAAAGAAGAAATAAATGAAGAAAAAATCTTATGATATATTGAATATATAGAAATGTGTGTGTATGTGGTGGTAGTAGTAGCGGTAGTGGTGTGCACTTAACAAAATGTTCCGGAAAAAAATATTTGGCTGGGAAGACTCGACTTGAGTCAACTGGACTAGTACTATATGTACTACATACAAAGTACAAGTCATTCAGTTTATTGTTGGGCGTAATTTTTTTTCGGGGGTATATGTTGAATGTCTTGCAGCAGCTTTAGTAGTAGTAGCAGTTTAGTTTGCAACACAATTTTTGATGCCTCCCAATGGCAAAATGTAAGAAGAAACAAAAAAAAATGTACATAGTGAGCGTGTGTTGCGGAGTGCCGAAAGGGAAATGCCAAGTACACGTATGTACATATAATATTTTTAGGCCAAATATCTAGGTACAAATAGCATGCACGTCTGTATTAATATTAGGATTAGAAAATGGTCCATGTATGTGTATGCATTATTATGTACGTTTTTATTATATTCATTGGAAAATGTGAAGGATATCTTGGAAGGGAAAAAACAGAGCAGAACAAACCGAGAGAGAGAGAGAGAGAGAGAAACAACATTGCAGTAGTATAGTAGATAGAAAAGTTAGAAGAAAAAGAAGAAGAAGAATGAAAAGTTCACAAAGAAGAAGAAGAAGAAGAAGAAAAAAAACGGAGGAAAAGTATGTAGGTAGGTATGCATGATGTATGTGTGTATCTCTACTAAAACTAATGTGGAATGTGGACTAGTAGGTTTAGTACGTAGGTATGTAATTTGTTCGTTTTACTTAGCACTACTATATACTCAACCAGTTCTACTAAGGCTACTACTAGTATAAGTAGCAGTAGTTGTGGTAGTAAAAGTAAAGTCTATATTAGAAAAAGTAGCTTAAATCGATATACCTTTATCTTCCACTTCTTGACTTGTTTTATAGTTTCTTTTTTTGACTTTGGGGGGAAATCAGAGGAGAAAGCGCTATAAACTAGTGCAGAAAGTAGACACATATACTATAATGCAAGGGACGGGCACATGATAATAAATGCATGCAATGTAGCAATAATACTATTATGACATTCATTCTACCATCATAATATCATACCAGCAGCAGCAAAGCGGCAAACAAACAAACAAACAAATCAACAGAAAAAAAAGTCAGAGAGAGAGAGAGAAAGAAAATGAGAGAGAAAATCATATAACTTGTTAAATTGACTTGAGTGTTTTGAAATGATGGTTGTGGCGTGGCAGAAGAGGAAAAAAGATAATATTCCCTCCTCTCCCTCTCTCTCTCAACCAACTCAACTGTAAGCATTAATATAGATTACTAATTTAATATACAATCCACTCCGCCTCACATTAATAATAATAACAAGAGAGAATATGATATAGAAAAAGTGGGAAAGTGGTAAATTGGTAATGTCAATGTGGGTATATTAGTTGGCATTAGAATGCATGAGGATTTTAATACCTATTGGTAATATGTAACCAGGACAGACACAATATACCTATCACCGATATATATTATGACAAGCAAGTATATAATCTATATGTATGTAACCAATTTCCTGAAGTAGTAGCATGAAACTGGTATTAGAATGAAATGTATGTAGGCATATATCTGTAATAGGTATTATTATGCCTATACACCGGGAATATACGCACTCGGCTCTAAAACTCTATGCACAACCAAAAAAGTACATGACATGTTATGGCAGGATGCAGACAAAAGAAGACAGGAATACACACATTTCATATAGGTATATTTAAATGCACCTATAAAGACAGCGATAATAATAAAACGATAAAAA
>JAHZNC010005651.1:0-22239 GCA_027744095.1 Zhuqinia jingwanae | reverse complement strand
TCTGTACTTCGTGTGAACCATTTTATTGCATTGCGGAATGTAAATGTGCATTCCAAAAAAATAGTCAGCAACATAACAACCACGCTTAAATTCTGTTTGTGAGACTAGTTTGTCACATGTTTCTACTTGCCCCGACTGCGTTTGACATTCAGTGATAGTTTTTCTTTATGCCTTTTTTAGTACATAAGAATTCCTTAAAACGTGGGTGCATTTGATATGTTCATTTGTGCATGTATTTATTATCAAGTCTTGTGATTTTTCTTTGAGCCGAGAAAGTTGCTTCTGACATTCATACATAAATGATTCACAAGTATTCTTTTTCTCTCCATAAGACCACAGTAAATCCGGTACACATCTGACACAGTTTTCGCCAACCCGCAGCCATTTGTATTTTTATACTCCTTGTGACGACGAAATTGGAGGAGACGTGTAAATTGCAGACGCGAATGAAACAATACATGTTGTACTGGAGAAAAGAATAAGATTGCATTCCAAAATATGCCAACTTGAAAATTTATTTTAATACTGATATTTTTAATAGAAAAAACGTTATTATAAATCAATACACAACAATGTTAATATTAAACGGCTTCCAGGGATAAATAATGTAATAATATCACAAATCCTACGAATTAATTTAAACCGTTTTTATAGGTTCAAAACCTGAATTTTGTAATTTAGGGATGTACTCGGCGTCAAAAGTTTTTTGACAATTAATTCCAGCTCTTGCAACGCCAGTTGGCAGTGTGTTTTTGCGACCAGATCAACTTCAGACTGCTCAACCCTCGTCAATAGTCTTCTTACGTCACGTAGATGCTGAGAAATTGTAGCATCACCAATAATATCACTCACAGATAAATCGGTTTGGACACCCTTCAACAGCAATACCAGCAGGTGTAATGCAGCACGACGCACATGGATTTCCTTTTCTGTAGTGAGGATGGATTCAACGCAAAACCATACCTATACAAGAAACGGGGGATAGAATTATAAAATATGACAAGCTACGAAAAATTAATGAAAAGATTCTTTTCGTGTCGAAAGAAAGAAAATCGAGTTAAGGAATTCAAATATAATACAATTTGACGCCGTCTAAAAGAAAAAAAAATACTGCGATCCAGTTGATTAGTAGAGATGTGTTGGCTAGAATTCATATATTTTCATGTACCTCTGTGAGTACTGCACCCAAGGAAAACTTGAGAAGGTGACAAAGGTCCCCCAAATTGGCCAAGCCGGAAGCTCTGATCAAAGGTTCCTCATCTCTCATCATCCGGAAAAATACGTTGGTCAAAGGAACACGGTAGCTTGGAGCCATCTCCTTCAGTTTTTGCACAACTTTCACCAAAATTTCCCCAACTTTCATTCGTGTCTCAATTCGCTCACCACTATCCAATTCCTGATACATCTTTTCTCTCTCATTTAAATCATCACTAGCAATAAAGTCATACTCTTTGATGAGAATTGGAACCACAGTTTTATGAAATTTTAAAGCTAAAGCCGCCATTCCCTGTATAGACATAAGATAAATGTAGGAATCATCATTGCTCAAATTTTCCCGGAAGGCTTTTAGCACTCCAAGTTCATTTTGTAATGCTTCCGCATCTCTCTGCTCAATTAGCCTTCGCAGCTCCAAAAGACCGTGTCCTTTCACATGCACCATAGGACTGGAAACGTCTTCCATGGCTTGCTGCAACCGTGAAGTCTTCAATTCCGTTTTATTTCTGCGGTTTGTGGAGCTTGAGAGTCCTCGTGTTCCAATGCTCAACAGAAGACCACTAGCCATTTCAGGGATGCCCTGTCTGGCCAACTTTGGTTGGGTAGACTGGCTCAATTTCCTCAAATGTGGAGTGAACACTTCCAAATTATCCCATAGCTCGTTAATTTCTTTATTGATCTGTGATGATGATGATGATAGTGAAAAAGACGATTGATTATTATTACTGCCGAGTTGAGATGAAATAGCTGCAACTACGGAAGCTGTAGTTGCTTCAATGAGCGCTCCAATTATACCCAAGGCATACATAATTAGTTGACTAGTGTCGAATACATCATCGCGATCCTCATTTTCCCCGAAATCTGAGCAAACTTCGTCTGTAAATTTATTCAATAACAATTCCAAAAAACTCAACGTTTCCTCCATGCTCTCCGAATTGCCAAATTGCTCCAATATTTTCTCTTCATCACCCAGCTCCCCTAACAATTTGAAGGTAATGAATCTTTGACAGTCTGACAAACTAACTTTCACATCACCACTTCCTTCCAAATACGTTGGTAATTTATCACTTTTAAAAGCTCGTTTTCCTCTAAAGACAGATGACTCAGATTCCGAGTGTCTCTTTGTGCCCCATGCGAGTAGCTGCCGAAATACAGTTGACCATACATCTCTAAGCTTTTCGTTTTTCAAAATTTCACTACATATAATTTTACATGCTCCATCCAAATATTTCTCATACACTTCGTTGTAGTTGCTGGTTGGAGAAAGGATTTCTTGATGGGTTTGTACAATACGAACAACTTCCTTCTGACAAGTATCATCATCACCGTCATCAAGGAGTAAATCAAACGTGTTTAAAGTTGGAATTCCATGCGATTCTTGATTAAGAATGAGCATCATGATGAACTCGCATAAATTAACTTTTTTTGCTTCATTTGCAGCTGGATTAACCCCACCAATACCAGACACCACTAAATTTTCGCCTGCACCAGACCCGTAAATCTCAAAAAGTAAAATGAGAACATCCCTTAATTTATTATGCAGCTGTTCAGCTGCTGCAGCCACATTTGGCTCTTGTACTGGCTTATTTAAGTACCTTTCACATGCAACAAATATTTGTACACACAAAGACCACACAGGTTGTAACTTTTTCAAAGGTAAAGAAACATTCATGGGTTTTAACAAACCCAGCAAGAGCTCCAAATACATGATGCACATTGCCACTTTTTGAACGCTGGAACCAGAAATTATCTCTTTCCTGCTGTTGCCACTGCTGCGTTTAAATTTTTCACCACCACCACCAGGACTTGGTTTCTGCTGGCAAGTGTCCAGGTGCAACACAGGAAAAAACAGCCTTTCCCAAAATACCGATTTCCCAAACTCAAAATTCAACTCCATCAGCGAAATTCCACAGTGGAGTCCGATATGAATTAATTCTACACTTGTTCCGTATGGTAATTTCAAGGAAATGTTCTTATCAAGCTTATGACTGTGTTCCATCTGGTTTTCTATTTGCGTTATCATTCGAAGACACTGTTCGGCGAGATCACCAAGTTTCGTAGAACCTACTGATGATTTTTGTAATGCATTTTTCATTAAAGAGGATATAATGCGCATTAACTTCCACGCTTCACAATTTCCGGCAAATTCAATCATGGCTGTGGATACAACCACAAGACCATCTCTACTACTAAGTATGATATCACATAATTGGTCATTACAGATAGTACTTATCCAGCGTGGTTTTTCGGCAGATCCGATAAGGAAAAGAGAATTTATTAAAAGCGGTTTGGGGACACTCGGTAAAAAGATATTTGCCTTGAGGAAGCACATTTTTTCACGGACAAGCAGTACCTGTTTGTATTGTTCTTCAGACAAAGAACCAACTTTGTTGCTGTTCTCACCTTTGCCGTCCGATTGGGGAGTTTTAGGACGAGCAATGGGCGACTTGCAAATTTGTAACAAGCCAGCAAGAATATCACTAGTATACTTTGGAATAATTAGGACGTTCAGAGAAGGGTGTCTGGAACAAGTGAGCAGAACCTCAACAGTGTGCCCCAAGCGAAGAAACTGTTCAAATGGGGAAGTTGATTTTACATCCAAGAGGAAATGAGAGACACTGGGATTCATCTTGCGGAGTTTTTGGGGAACTCCTAAACCAGGGAGTAGATAGGGAACTATGCCAAATCCTATGACAAGCTCAACAGACTTTTGAACTAGAATCTGAGCCTGAATGCTTAAAACATCTATGGAATTTTCTTCTTCGCTTTGACTAGCTTCTACCTCTTCAATAATTGTTTTTAATTTGGAAAGCATGGATAAGATAAGGCAAGCCAGTTTCCAGGAAGAAGTTGGTTCAGTGGTAGTAGAGGATAATGTTTCACTTTCGGTGTTTAACAAACTTTTTGAGGATTCCAAAAAATCAATGTGCTTCAAACAAAATGAGGTAATATTTTGAAACACAGCATCAGGACTGTTAATGATGTTATTTGTAGAGGAAGAAGGAACCGCCCCGGAGTCTGTAAAAATAACATGAACAAAACTTTAGCAGAAAAACTTTTTCAATAGAATGGATTATTATGTCATGTCATCATTTCAACGAACAAAAATCATTCAATCAGATATAAGTTGTAACTACAAAAAAACAATCTTGCATTTGCTAATTGTCAATTATATAAAAGTACACTTACTGTCAAATGGGGATGATAGATACTTGAAAAGTTCTAATATTTTTTCCAGCTCCATGTTGTTATTTTTGCCCTATGTGGGTTTCCCGTCTGAACAAATAAATTTGTCAACTTAAAAAGAGCAATTCATCGAAAACTAATAGTAGTTACCAGTGAACCAGTGGCCGATGAACATTGTTGATGGAAAGGAAATTTAACATTAAGCACAAAATATTTATTCAAAGACACGGCTCATAATAAGGCTTCTATGAATTCAACTCTAAATACTTTACTAACTATATGTTTTTAAAATTATCCCTCAGCGTTCAGTTTGTGAAATTGAAATTATCAATCAGTACCAATACTAAGACAAAACTATATAGAAAAACATAAAACCAAAAATAATGAACACTTTTTTTTAATCGAGAGTATTTACATACGCATACTCCGTGTCCTGCCGACACTGAGTTGTAAATTAAGGCCTCATAGGTCCTGTTATTGCAAATTGCAACATCACGTGCAAATTATTGCATTGGTGAAAAATCAACTACAAATTAAATTACGAAAATAAAACTTGAGTTGTTTATAATTGTGCTTTCAATGTTTTTGTGCTACTGGCACTTGGCACGTGGGTATGTACATTTATTGATGTTTTGATTCTGAGAACTACAAACACAAACAGATGCAATTTATTCCTTTCCCGCATGTTGCCCTTTTCCAATGGCTTGTAGTGAAGCGTTCATTTTGTACGCACACTAAGGTTTCTGTATTTTTCATGGCTATTTTTTGCATAAAAGTGAATTTACTGGTTTGGTTTTTGGTAGTTTTTGGTAGTTTCATTATTAAATCGACGGATTTAAAAAAATCAATGTTATATGAATACTTTGGATTTTGTTTATTTCAGTGTACGCCAATTTTTGACAATAAATTTTGTACAACTCTATTTAACTTGGATTTTCAGCCTGGTGTACCACTCCCAGGAGCTGCTGCTGGTGTTGTTGGAGCTGGGGTAGTTTTGGTGACATTAGGAGCTCCCGGATTTTCCAATGCGCCCAACTCTTCATCCTCATCTTCATCCTCATCCTCGTCCATTTCATCCAGCATATGCTGAGGAATATCATGCCTTGCTGCTGCCGCTGGAGCGGCCGCTTTCTTCAGCAGTAGAAGGTCTTTCTCCAAATCAATAGCCTCTTCCGGCAACGGTGAGTCTTTCTCCGGATCGTACATTTGCTGTGATGACAGCAACGCGCTTCCCTTTAACCGTTTTACTACTGTTTTTAATTTAGCTGTTTTTAGCGATTTATAAAACGCTTTCTTTTGAGCATCTGACATCTGCGGCTCTCCATCCTGAGTGTCCTCTTCCTCACTAACAATGTCTTTGATTGCTCTTTCAAACTTATCGTCATCCATTGACCCCAAATCCTGAGATGGAATCACAATAGTGGCCACAGATTTTTCCTCTTGTGCACCCGCGTGAAGTTTACAATAATTCACTAGTCTAAAGGTGGAGATTCCACCTCCGACCATCACACTTGTTTGAGTGAAAATCCATGCCAAGGCGGCACCAATCTTTTCATCTTCAATATCATCATCAGTCTTTTGAATAGCTGCGTAAACATCCACAACGCTAACATCCTTATTTCCTGCAGGGTCGGTTTCACTGCGAGCTGAATGTGGACTAATATCTAGTAACATGGCAAGTGATACCACAACTTTGTCAAGGAAAGTCTGTCTGTCATGCTCAAACTGTTTTACAAGCTCTGTAACAAGAGCACCTCTAAATCCATCATCCCTCATGTCCATTAGTTGTGTAATATGATAAACGCTCAGGTCAGCATCTTTACTCGAATTTAATTGCACATTCAGCTTGTTTGTAACTCGAACAATTGATTGAATTTCTTCTTCTGCCTTATTTGGATAAATGAGTTCCAACGCTTCCAGGTACTGATTTGAGGAAAGTGTGCCTCCGATCATTCCTTCATCCACCGACTTTTGTAGAAATATATTGCGTACTCGTAACAGTTCGTTTCTTGTCACAAAATAAACCCCTTCGTCGCGTTGTTGCTGAAGTACATCAAGAAAAAGTGTTAATCTGTAATCCAAAGAAAATCTTTTGCAACATTCCACTACATTGTAGGTCCACTCCATTCTTTGTCCTTCGTCTTCATAAAAATCTTCATAATAAATGGCCACAAAATCGGGAAATCCTTTTGTGGCCTTGTTTTCAATGGGCTTTCCAAAGTCAAATTCATTTTGCTCTTGTGGTGGAGCATTTAAATTTTCCACTAACGCATTTTTCCTACTCAACCAAATATCGTGAATCATTAAAGCTGCATCCCGAGAATGTAACTGCCTATCCGAAATCTTTTTGCCATAACGAAGACACCTCATTACTGTAGGCTCCGCGCCCAAAGGCTGGAGAAACAGTTCTCCGCCACGACGGCTTTTTAATTCAGTGAATAGCTTTTCTGAAGCATCTTTTGTAGATTTCCCTTGTATCATTTTTGTCCATTTGGGAACACCTCCTTGAACAAATTCGCCAAGTTGCTCCCAACTAGGACGTGGGGTCACAGTAGTTCTCAACTCAGTCAATTGGGTTTTCACGTGGGTCAGCTCGTCGTCAAGCTTTACTTCAACTTCCTTCAGGTTTCCCAGCTCATCCTCTAATGTCCCTTTCTCGTCCGCTAAATTTTTCGCTTGGAATTTCTCATCAATAATGCTTCTTTTCATGCTCTCATTTTCGTGGCGGGGGATCACAAATTGGTATTTTGTTTGATACATGTTGATCCTTTAAAAATTAAATTCGTGAACAATCGTTTTCTTAAGAGTTTTAACAAAAAATATTATCCTTGTGTATATGCATTTTGTTTGTATACTTTTTCTCAGCCTCCTCTAAATCTTTATGACAAATTGCAAAAGACATTATCCAAACCATCCTCCGTTCCTCATCAATTGCATCCACGTCAACATTTCGAAAGGGATCATCCAAATCATCATCATCAGATTCGACGAGAGACTGGGCATTGTCCTGCTGCTGTTCCGAGTTTGCTTGCTTTTTCTCTTTAGATTCAATCTCTTCCTTTTCTCGCATGCTGAATGCCTTTTGTCTCCTATTCGTTATTTCGTTGTCCACCATAATTATTTGCTCTTCTAAATCTCTGTGTCTTTCAAAGTGCTCACTTAATGCTTCTTCCAGTCTAAATGAAATGTTTTACACACTTGGTCATATTTAGAAGAAAAAAAAGAGAAAAAAATTATCGCATATTTTGTAATTTCTATACTTTCGCAAAATTCCCGTAATCACTTTAATAGCTTCCTCCTGTAAATTAATCCTTTGCCTTAATATTCCACAATATTGCTCGTTCATTTTCAACTGAACAACTTCTGGAAACCGATAAGCTTCAATTTGACGTTTCATACTATTCTTCAAAATTTGAAGACGCCTTTTCTCAAAGTGGGCCAATTTGATTTGATCGATCCTGTAATTCAACATATCTTCGTACGTCTTCTTTATATAAAACAGTATGGGGCAATAGGCCTTGAAGTGCATGACAATGGCAGAAAATACACGCTGATATACTTTGAGACGTTGCATGCGTTTGTCCCAGGTTTCTTTGTGGGGATGATGATGAGAGTGTTTTTTTACTCCATTCTTCCCTGGCCCAGTATTTTCTTGTGCAGTTTGTATAATTTTTTTCGCTGCATAAGTGTGGCGGTTACGCTCACACCCAAGTTTGTGGAGTTCTTCTTTGCATTTTGCGACGAGTTTGTTTAAGAATTCGCATACCCCTAGGACGGCAGTAGGTCGATACTGTATAAATGAAGTAGCTCGTATAAATAAACATGCATTTAAAGGGGCTCAATTAATTTCATCCATTAATGAATACATGTATGCGCATCAGCTATGTTTAATTAATAGAAATAATCACCTCCACAGAATCAGTCACCGCTCTAGTGAAAGGCTGGGGGCTTGGTAGGGTAATGAATTTTTCTTGTTTTGACTCGTCAAGATCGTTACCACTTCCTGTTTCAGAATCCTTGTTGGCATTTTTGCTTGTGACACGAGCTTCTGTTACGGAAGTCATTGTTATAATTGCGCAAAGCAGTGGGTGTGTAATGTGCAATTGGTATCGGAATGGTTTGGTGGTTGAAAAAGTACAAAGAGTGATTTAAATTTTAATCGGAATCCGTTATCAATTATACTTAAAAACTATGAAAATTCAGCCCTCCCGCTCCTACATTAGAAGTCTAGCATCGTAGCATCTTACTTTACACAACGTATTTTGTTCTGGATTCCTAGTACATTCAACATTACTTACTGTAATAATTTATTAATATTTTCATTCCAAATTCATAAAAGTTACGCTCTCTTCTGCCATTGCCTATATATATCGTTGCTTAGTCAATCATGAGAATCGGAGAAGAAACCATGAATGGAGTAAGTCCTCAAATTTTAAAACGGAACTCTGTACAGCTGGCATGATATTAAAAAAAATCATCTCTTCCAATGAAATTTTACGAGGTATGAAGTGTGAAGTAGAACACGTGTCTTCGCTTAATTTGCTCGTCATGAATCACAACAATAAGATATTATATTATATCATCTTAAAACATCAATTCATGTGGTTTTTGTATAAACTCATTC
The DNA here is from genome assembly GCA_027744095.1 of Zhuqinia jingwanae. Taxonomy (NCBI): domain Eukaryota; kingdom Metazoa; phylum Arthropoda; class Collembola; order Entomobryomorpha; family Paronellidae; genus Zhuqinia; species Zhuqinia jingwanae. The sequence continues at coordinate 13,214 of JAHZNC010005651.1, read as the reverse complement.
AAGCAATGCACATAGACATTATATTAGGTATTAAAATAATTAAAATACAGGAAGAAGTAATCATAATTCAATGGTAAAGAGAACACGTGCATGGTGTTTAGGTCTTCAAACCCAATATCATCATTTTCATCATGTAAAATTTGGCAAGCATATGTTTCAAAGCAAAGCTGAGTATGAAACAACAGGAAATAGGAAATTATGAGTTACACACACACTGAGTTAAATAAGATCACTTAATTTTTTTCGTGGAGTATCTCCATTTCATACGTAGGTACCAAAAAAATGTGAGAAACATGTTAGATGTCATGCAAAATGTATTTTTTCAACAAAGTAAAGTGTACCGTCACTGTCTATTTTTTAATACGTAGAATATTGCATTTTGCGTTGCAGCAACAGAAGACAAAGAATCGTTAATTATGTATATGTTGTAGTTGTAGCATGCATGCATTCTATGCTCAACGTTAAGTATTTTAATAATAAAAAAATACGAATATATGATATTCTTGTCAATGCTAAATTGTGATTTTCATAGACCTCGGTACCAAGTACAGATAATCTCATATAATCATTTAGGCGCCTACATATGATAAGCTGCATCACTACGTGCTTGGTGTGCAAATGAAATGAAGCTTTTGCGTACTTGCAAAAGTTTTACAACCAAACAGCGAGTAACTAATGTACCTACCTAAAAACAAACAATTCATCTCTTGTTCATTTGCCCATACACACACACATATCACCATTTGTTGGTGAACTCCATACTGTGTCAATGCAAAAGGCGAGATGTGCGAATTGCAATTTTGCATGATTCTTTGTGGTCTAATATCTAGTACAGTGACCGTGTAATTTAAGTAAGGTATTCTTGCTCAATACAGTATGTCAGTCTGACATCCGTATCGCAAAAATACTATAATTTCTTGTTTCGTTTTCTTCCAATCGATAATCTTTCACCAAGTAATTAGATTTGTCTGCAGGTTATGTTAAAATTTATAATTTTTTTATAAAAATGATTTCCGGTGTTTATACCTAATTACAAATACTCCCACATTTAATTTGTTTCACATTTTTTTGTCCCAATCGAATCCAGCATACAATTTTCTGTTAGCACATGACTATGACATATTGACAAAATGAAAAATAAAATAAAGCTTGTGAGTTATGACGTTTTCTTTCCAACCAACGTGCGACCGGTTTCGAATTTTATTAAATGTTCGTCATCAGGCCCTTGGGTTCTATTAATAACTGTTGTACGTGAAAATCCCTTATTTAATTTGGATACATATTAGTATTTACGCTGGTAAAATTGTCAAAATTAATAATTAAAATGTTGTACAAAAACAATCTATTAGTATCACCTACTGACAGATAGTGTTACATGGAATAATTTTTGTTATGACATACTCATATGTCTTTGTCTTACCGTACACCTTTCTTCTGATCGTAATACATCTTTACACCAAAACTGAATTAGTTTCCATATATCAAATCATTTAAAAGAGTATATATGAAAGTCAAGTTAGTAGTAATACTACTCTTGCATTTTGCAAATGTAATACAAAGTTTCATAATAATAATATGGGTAGAGTGAAGATATTTTGTATTCCTCGTATTTACTTGTAGAGTAGTAGTTGATGATGGTGTGGGTTTGCTGCTGTTGCTGTGCAGGATTTCCTAAAGAGACTCTATATACATCACAGTTCAGTTGAACTTCCCCTTTTTTCCAACATAACACCAAGTTACATATATGTATACTGTATACTCATACTAAAAAATACAAGATACTCACAGCCATCATCTTAAGGAAATGTAATATTTATATGGTTACATATTTATAGTTCGTTTTTCGTTTATATGAGTATTTCTCAAGGTACCCATCAAAACACGATGTAGTACATGAACAGTTTTTTACAGAAAATTCTTGTACCTACATAGTAACAAAAGCAAATACACATGAATACCACAACATGTACATGTATCGTCAATTTAAACATTACCCAAGTAAGAACACTGACTCTAGTCAAGCAAACTTCTACGTAGAGGAATATTACATGATTTGATAATTTGGTTCAGAGATTCCAAATTTTGAAGGATGAGAGAGCTGACTAGGTGAGAGTTTTTTTTAAATAATATGCATGCATACACAATATACACAGAGAGAGGTTGTGTGGTTGAAAAAAACAACGCATTTGTGTATATCTGTGAATTGAATTATGTGAAGTACTTTTTTTTATATAACAACCAACCAAAAAGTCAGTTCAGTATTTACTTATTTGGTTTTACACAGATAAAATGAGATTGTACTATTATTATGCTGCTGTTACTACTACTGCTACTACTGCTTTGTGTTCAAAAAGGCTCTGAAAACTGAAACAATTTTTTATACATAGTAGAGAATATAACACGCAATGTGCATCATCATCAGCAGGAATCAGCAAATTGAGTTCACTCACCATCATCATCAGCCACCACAATAATCCACACATATAGATTAGCGTAGGAAAGAAAACAAGAGTAAAAATATGATGAGATGAAAGAAAAAAAAGACACAGAAAAAGAATCAGCAGCAAATATAGTTGGATTTTTTTGGATTGAAGAATTATTTTTTTTGCTATAAACACTTTTGAATGGTATTATTTTGAGATAAGAGAGATAAGAAATCCAAAAAAGAAATAAAAGACACTCGCTGAAATTTGATTGAATATTATAATTTTTTTTGGTGACAAAACAATGAGATATTCTTATTGTTTGATAGAGAAAATTTGTGAACATTATTCCCCGAGTTGAAAATTTGTGTGAAGCATTTGTACTGGCTCTTGAAGCTTATCTAAATGGATAACTGAGTTTTTTTGGGGGAAAATATCGTAATTTGGACAGACAAGGTAATTTTCTTTGTTTTAAAGTATGGGGAAGATATTGCGTGGATTGAAATGACTCACGGATCACATGATAAAAGAAGGTGAAGGGGACATTGAGTACACGTAGGATCAGCTGTTTAGTTAATTTCTTGATTGTTGGTTTGAGTAATAATAGATAGGGTTTAGTAATATGTACTATTTGGTAGTTGAAGGGATTAGCATTTAATTTTATTGGAAGTTCGGAAATGTGGGCGGATGTTTCTGTCCGTGTGCATTAGATTAAAGTTTTCAGTCAAAAGTGCATTAAACAATTAGGGAAAATTTGTGAGTGGGTGATTTGTTTATTTTACGCAGATAATTTGTGTATCGTAAAAACCCATTGTTGAATAATTAAATTAAAAATAAGATGAAATTTTACGTTTTCAAGGAGTTTAATTACATCATTGCAATAAACATGTTTACCATCAGCTTTAGAGCATTGTAGAAAAAATTTATTACAATTTACCACCAGTTTATTACTTTATTTATAGGCCCGTTATTATAAATAAAATGTGGTGCATAATTTATTTTATTAAGTATGTAGCACAGCTAATTTTTTTATACCAATAATCCCTGCTAAACGGTTTGTAGTACATAGAATGCACAACTGGTAGTTTTTCTGTAAGATTTGTAAGGTCAACTTGCCCATACTTTGTTATAAATGGTTCTTTTTTGTCAATTTTTATTTTACAGTAAATGCCAATTTCCGACTTCAGTCAGAAATAAGTTGTGACTTTCAAACCTCCTACCTAGGGGGGTCTTATTTTCGGAAGAGGTAGTTAATTTCTACGCTGTTAACAACGGAAGGGATAAAATTTGGACCAGAAGATTGGTTTTCGGCCCCCGAGCTACTCCGGGCAGTAAGAAAAATGAGCATCTCCAAAAACACAGAAACAACATGCGTCGATCGGATAAAGATGCTGTACCCTATGGTGAATGAGACGGAGACCCCATTACCGAGGTCATGGAGCCCTAAAGACAAGTTCAATTTTATTGGGCTGTCCCAAAACAACCTCCGGGTTCATTATAAAGGTAGTGCAAATTATAAAAGTCTGAAACTTTGTTGCCTTTTCAACTTTTGTCTTCTTCGCTACCTCAACTTAATGTCGTACTTTTTAACAAATACCAGGTTCAGGAAAAGGACACAAAGATGCAGCGAGCGTTAGAGCTACGTACCCGATTCCAGCTGCTTGTGGTTTGTACTATTTCGAAGTGAAGATAGTATCCAAAGGAAGAGACGGGTAGGTTTGGGCATGCGTGGAAGTTTTAGTGGGTTAATAACGGTTGATGTTGTCGTCAAATAATAATGCTACTGAGTAATTAACCTTTGCGTGCGTAATTTACATTATATAAATCAGTTGAATTGGTTTCGAATAATATTAGAATAATTTTTTCTCTTCTTAGCCTAACCTTTATCCAACGGTTGGTCTACAAACGCCTGGAGAAATAGTTGATGCTAATTTCGGACAACAGCCTTTTGTTTTCGATATAGAAGACATGATGAAAGAGCTAAGAGCTAGAACCCGCTTAACTATTGAAAGATACCCCATTCCCGATACTTATAGAAATTGGGAAGGCATAATGAACAAGTAATCTTTTAATTTATACACTACGAGCACATAAAATCTCGTGTTTACAACCAAATGGTATGTTTCGTGAGTCATGGCATAAATTTGTTCTCCTTTTAGAATGGTAATGTCATATTTGGTCCATCATGGATATTGCTCAACTGCTGAAGCATTCGCCAAGACCTGTGGGCAGGCAGTTGCCGAAGATTTAGTGTCTATGCAGAATAGACAAAGTAAGAATGTAGTAAATGCTCTAAGCAGTGTTGTTTACTGGCGCATAGATTATCTTTATCTTTTAATTGGTCTCATACAATCTCATCTGTTTTTTTTAGAAATCCAGCAACTGGTCTTGGATGGACAGATTCGCGAAGCAGAAGACGAAACCAAGAAACTCTACCCAAACCTTTTGGAGTCAAACCCAGACCTACTATTTATGTTACGCTGCCGTCATTTTGTGGAGCTGGTGGGACAGTCGATGCCTCCAAAAAACAAATCTTTGGGAGACTCAAATGATAATCCTATGGATGGTGAGACACATCATGAAAGTATATGTAATGGAAATGCATGGAAGGAATCTCATCGAGTTATGGTCAATAATGAAAAAGCAGGAACCAAAGGTTGTGATGAGGAAATGGAAATTGCATATTCAAATGGGTACCAAAACGGGTGCAGTGCCGGAGGTGATGAAATGGGTGAGTGTGTCAGATTTTTGTTTGTGTTTCTGAATGAGTTGATTGGTGTAATGTATGTATTTATTGTATCACAAATCCATAGACATCGAAATCTCCACGTCTTCTTCAGGAAAGAAACCCGCCCATAGTTCATCCAACTCATCTTTGCAGTCGGATTCGGACTCCTGCAACGGTGACTCGTCAGCAGGAAGTACTAGCAATAACGGGAACATAATTTCAACAAATGATATTTCAAACACTTCAGTAAACGGAAATTCATCAACAAACGGAGCTAAAAATTTTGTAAAGGGGAAGTCGATAGGTGTAATTAGTCATTATAGTGCCGCATCATCAAATGGAATGAGTGCTGTTGAACAGCTTCTCCAAGTGGGACGCGAACTGCAGTCGTTAAGCATTGCCATGCGTCGCATATATGGCCACAATGAAAACAATAAAAAACTCATGGAAAATGCTTTCAGTCTGTTGGCTTACGCTGACCCTTGGGATTCTCCAGTGGGCTGGCAACTTTCACCCAGACAAAGGGAACCTGTTTGTGCTGCTCTTAACTCTGCAATTCTCCAGTCAATCCAACTGCCAAGAACTCCACCCCTGCAAGTAGCTCTCAATCATGCCCATCTGCTGCTTACACAACAAGCTAGATCGGGTCTTGGTGCTTGTGCCTTCATTGATCTCGATATGCAGGCTGATATCAAGTAATCATAGTTGACAAGGTGTATAGATGCTAGGAGTTGTTTCTAATAATTATTGTTACTTGTGACTTTGATTTTACCCGCAAAATATACCTTACTAAAATTCACTCTATATCTAAAAATTTAAATGAAACGGAACGAGGTTTTTTGTATGCCATTTTGTGGGCATCTGAATTTTTCGTAATGTTTAAAAGGGTTTAGAAAAGTTGTGCAAGGAAACAAATGTCGAAAAATGTAAATACCGAAGCAATATAAATTTAAATTGACTCGAAGTAACTAACTATCGCATTGGTTTGTTTAATGACGACATAAAAAAGTGTCGAAATATTAGAATTAGAGGGGCTGTGTACAAAGTCAAAGTGAAAGGGTTTGTTTGTGTAACATAGTAGACATGAAGGGTTCCCTTTTATGCGATAATTTAAGGGTTCTCTTTACATTGTGAAGAAGAAGTGTACAGTAAATGTATTTTTGAAACTACTACTCATGATTATGGTGTCGGTTTTTGCTTTTGTTTGTGAAGTTGAAAGTGTGAAGTCAACACATTTTTTGTCTTTTTAAAATGTGAAGTAATAATGTTGGCGAACCATGCTTACTCATTTAATGAAATAAAATTAAGTTCGTCTTCTTAATTCTGATTTTTGTTCAGAAAATCCTTCATGAAGTTTTAATGAAGTATTTTAATCTCTTTTTATCATTAATTAATTATGCGCAAAGCGCATCATGCATATGATTATGCATTCTTAAATAAAATCTTATAATTTTTCTTTGATGCAATAATTTATTTATTATTTGCTGATTTTATGGACAAACGTGTTCCTTTTGTTGTTGTCCATTTGAAAATTTTCATTCAAGAATAATTTTCATTTTTCATTCCTATGCATTATTTCTATAAATAATTACAAGTGATATTTTGGAAGGAAGAAATGATAATGATAGTTGAAAGTGGAACGATTAAAAGTAAACGAAACAACAATGAGATTTTATGTCCTCATAAGTTCACATTAACAATGAACTGAGGAATATAAGGGCAATTTGTTAAAATTTAAATGGTTAAAAGAAATAAGAAAGGGTTTTTGTGGAGGGAGAATGTAAAAAGTGTAATTAAAATGGATTTTTTTTCCTTTTTCTTAGAAGCTTTGCTATATGCACGTGCTGTTGAATTGTTGTATATTTAACTTTTTTGTAAGGCATTCATCTTACAAACAATAATAAAAAAGGAACTAAAATACATACAAAGTCGCATGTCAAGCAAAACAATGTGAGATGAGATGTGCTTGCGGTCAGTGTAATTGTAAATTTGAAAATTTGAAATACCATGTGTTGAATGTAAATGGTAATTAATAAATTGTAATAATGATAAAAAAAATATAGTGTGTTTAAAACAACGTTCGCGCAATCGACCGGATGAAAATATACATATTAAGTTACGTAAACGTTTAGTTCATCCTCCCACAATCAAATCAGACGGAATTTATAGTTCTTATAATTACTACCATTTCGCAGTATACTTATATGAGAAAAAATTAAGCATAATAAATAAATAATAATTCATATTATATATGAAAAATAAATGAATTAGATATTATATATAATAATATGTAACTTTTGAAAAAAAATACATACTGTCAACTTATTTACTTTATAGGTACGTGTAAAAAAATGCTACCGCGTTTTGTTGCAGGCTAACAGCATATAAAAGAGAGAGAGAAATGTTTAACCTATAACGTGATTAATAAAAAGCTGGCATTGTTATAAAATACCAGGTAATAACTTGTTGTACTATTTTTTATCTGATCCAAAAATGAAAGATGAATTGAAAAAGTATCATTTGGGGCACTATGAGATTACTTCAGTATTATATAGCCCACGTGAAGTTCACATGCAAACGCTTTGCATATTTGTACATATTATGTATGCATTAATTTTATTTCTACGAACATGTTATTGAAGATATAGCGAGTTAAATCTTCCATCTTTGTTGAATACGTTGATAAATTTGAATCAGTTACAAAATCCGTTAATTATGATGATGTATTTACTCAGCCACGTGTCAAATCTTGACCCTCTCTGGAAATGAATGTGAGTGTCAACATAATTGGAAGTCTGCTCTTTAGCCTCATATATCAACGTTAACAGTTCATTCAGTAAATGTCAGATCATATATCCAATAAAAATTTATCGGATCTTCTTTTGGTCTGGAAAGAAAAGTGTTCAGTGTACACATCCTTGTTTGTTTCTGTTTCCAATACATTCCCGCACACTTAGTACAACGAGAAGAAGGGCATCTTGTCGATTTATGGGGCAGCTTTTCTATGTTAGCTTTCATTTTCTTTGGATTCCAACGTAGGTATACGCAAGGTGGCAAGCCATGTCACGTCAGCTCGACGGAAAAAGAAAAACCCCGTTCTCAACANATGTCACGTCAGCTCGACGGAAAAAGAAAAACCTCGTTCTCAACAACAACTTACCTAGGTATGCACTATGTACGTAGGAATATTTTTTTCCAAACATTTTAGTGAAAGAGAATACCTGTTCTATTATTTATACCCATATTTTTTTATTTAAAAACTGACTCAAGTTTTGCTACTTTCTTCGGATTATTATTTTTCACCCTAATTCAAACAACAAGGCTCTTTCTTGTTCATTCTCAGATTCTTTTTTTTAGTCATGATAAAAAAGAAAGTACATAAACATAAAACGACACTACTGCAGTTTAAAGTGCAGTGACCAATTCATATCTTTGACACAATTGACAATGATTGAATACATTGCATGATGATGTACTATGCATGTTGTATATGCTTCGAAAAAGTTTAATTACTCTTTTCGCTTTCTCCATCCACCAAGCCATACTCCCACATAGCCTCAATGCATGTTCCCATATTATTCATCTTCTTCACTTCAAAGTTACCTTTAGCATTTTCTTCATCCTTCTTACTTAACTCGAAACTCAACTGGCTATATGTATTATCATCATCATTGCATGTAATGTTGGTATTAATTATTGTGTAGCAGCTCAAACCCAGCAGCAGCAGAGGAGACCCATCTGTCAAAAAAATGTTGCTAATCATATTAGAAAAAGCAACTTGCTGTAATTTTCTTTCACTTTGCCTGCTATACACTGCTCCTAGAGAGGAAGCAGGGTCAGCCAGCAGCACACCAATGGTATCACCGGGTTTCTCCATAAAACATTTTTCTTGTACAAGTTCTGTTCACCTATAAAGCTAACCATTTATATATTTCAACGTTTTCAATTTCCACCACCCAAAAAATATATGTGTATACGCTGCAAGATGCGCAAGAGACACCACCACCATACCACCGTTTGCATTAAACTTCAAACGAAAGCAATATTTGCTACTGGAGTTAGCACAGTGTTTGTATGGATATATACATATATACCATACTTTTTATGTGCAAGTATATATAAAAATAAAATGAAATGATCATTTACTTTAAAAAAACTATACGCCTTTACTAAACTCTACAAGATATAAAATTCATACATACATATAGCTTAAAGCTTACCAATATACAAAATATAAATGCACACTAATAAAAATTGCTGTTTTGAAGTTTATCATCAAGTATGGATAGATGGATTATGGGGGTGCTTACTACAGACCTCCTCTATATAAAAAACACGTCACGCACGCTATAAGTATCTATTAATTTTGGTGTTTTGTAAGCATAGTATATATATACAGAGAGACAGTATAGAGAATGGAAGTTTAAATAGACATCAAGCACGTTTCCTTCCATATTCATCTTACAACTTTATATTATAGTAGTAGTGTGGTCAATATACAGCATAAAATATATAGCATATAGTATATAGGACAATATTATTGTATACATTTGTATATGTATGCCTACACACTACATAAATGACACATTACATCTATAAAAAAAATTAAAGTTACTACTAACTCGTATTAACATATAAAAAAGTAACACAGTTATATCCTTTGGGAGACGGTTAACATGAAATATATATACTATATTTTTGTACATATGTATTTATATTTTCGTATATATATCTTTTGTGTCTAGCCCTCTCTCTCAGAGTGTTTTATACATTATACTTTATATTACTGCATATCAAGCCGAATTTTATATCATTATTATTACTATTACACTTATACAGTATTACATAGCAAAAGCGAAATACTCGCTACCTATCAAAACCAACCCTATTAAGGCGTAAGTAAAGCAAGCAAGCACCCAACCAACCAATTCAACTCTACAATCTACAATTTTTTGCTGACTTGACTTGCTGTTCTTGCTGTATATATATGTTCATGTTCATCTTCGTGTATATATCTCTGAGCCCGACCGACCGACTCGATGAAAAGGAAGGAAAAAAGAAGTTCGTGAAGCGTTCGCTCGCAAGTTTTTCTGTTGGGTTAGTCTTCAGTTGCCTCACTAGCAGTCGAGAACACACAAAGTTGATGTGGGACTCTACTGACAAATTTTTTTTCTGTGGTACATATATGCATATATTTTACACAAAGTTTGTCCGGTAAAGCTACTACCACTATTATTCATTTTCACAGGGAACTGCACATCGTATCCCAATCCAATAATCATCATCATAGTACAACATAATAAATACTTCTGTCTCTGTGTTTCATTTCATTTCATTTCATACAGTTGTTTGTTACAAAGGAGCAAAGCAAAAGCAAGCTATGAAGGAGAAGAGAGTGATCCTTTGTACAGTAATAATAAAATGTATGAAAGTTTTCGTTAGGGTCCTCTGACTCTCCAGCTCGTAGTAGAAGTAGTAGTAAAAGTGGTCAAATGGTGATATACACATAATACACCGAATAATACATATAGGAACGTTACGTATATTTGTTATATATGTGCATACATGCAACAGAATTTTTTCTCTCGATATATGTGTACATGCCTCTGGATGAAATGAAATGAGTACAATTTTTTTGGTGGTGCGAGAGTGTGAGCATATAGTAAAGTGAGTAAATTGACGGTGGTCTGGTCGGTCTCTGTTTTTCTGTGATCCTTCGTTGTCGGCTTCAAATCTATAAAAAAAAATGTTCCACTGGCGATGTTGATTCCACACACTGCCTGTATATTTTTTTCTATCTCATGCGTGTCCGTTACATCTACAAACAGAGAAAAATAGTAAAAATCGACCACTATAGTACTAAATTCTAAACTGAATGGTTTGTTTGTTGTTGTGTCGTTATTTTTTACTTTTCTAGTTGACAATTATTATTATTATTATCTCTTGTCCATTGTCGTTGCGAGTGTAGCAGTGTTGTTTGTATAAGTAGTGTAGATAATAATTGAAAATTGGCATTTTAGCATAATTTATCACACGCTTCCTTGTTTACTCCTCAAGCTAATGACAAGCAATATATAAGAGAGAAAAAAAACGAACAAAAAAGGAATACACACGAGTCATAGTTTTATAGAGATTAGTCGAGTGTATTGTGGTGTTTGGGAAAAAAACATGAGGAGGATCAGGTCAAGCCGCACCAGTCCAAGTGTAAAAAGTTGATTTTTTGAGGAATATATCTATTTGCAAAGAAGTTTTTAAAAAAGCATTATTTTTTCAAGTAAAAAAAATTTGTGTTCACATTCACACGTACCAACAACACAGTACCTTACTACTAAAAAGTAATAATACCTTATATGCATGATTTTATGATGAGCTGATGTTGATAAGTGCTGACCCGTGCAAAAAAAGTAAAAGAAATGAGAACGTGATAATATAATAATAATAAATAATAATACACATTTGTATATTAATCGGGGAGCTGCACACATGTAATAAAAAAAAATATACAAGGAAAAATCTAGTAAAAAATCAGCATTTTCAAAAGTAAAGGTATTTTGAAATCTTTTTTTTTTTGCTTATGAAATCAAATTGGTCGTGTTGATGGTTGGTGGAGTAATGCAAATTCAAGCTTAAAAAAAGTGTGTAGTGTAAAAAAAAAGATTAAGTGATTGCAGCAACAGCAACAATATTTGTGTTAGGAAAACAGACACGGAGGAGTAGCTCGTGTGAATTTGTTTAATTAATTAAGTGTTCTTTTATGACGAATCGTCATCATTAAAAAAAAAGAAATTAGTTTGTATGCTATTATAATAGCTCAACAAGAATACCAACAACAACAACAACGAGTGAGTTGCACTCCCAGGCGCTGAGCTCAACTTGGAAAGGAGTTTGTCAACCAGCCGGATTGTCGCGGTTCAGTGCAGTAGTAATGTGAAAAAAAGTTGTTGGATTTCGATTATTGGAGGAATCTTGTCACTCGTCACTTTGGAATACATGTTTTGCAAAGGAATATACATTGGATCTTTTATGATTATGTGGTAGGTATAATTATAATAATAATAACAGTAATATTATGCGTTTTTATTTTCTCTTTTCGTTATATGGATAACAAGAAAGAATTGGATAATTAGCTGTAATTGGATACAATGTGTTAACGAAGCGGGTTGATGTTCTACTATAAATGTAATATGATATTAGAGTACAATATTGGAGAGAGATCAATTTTTCGGCTTTCGTGTGCAAAATCTGTCTGTCGGTGGTCGCTAATTAGTAGACTACATATACATATATTCATGGTTTGTTCACACGAATATGGCACTACTCAAAATACGGACTGTAAAAACGGGTGGGAAAAATCGTTCCAGCATTCATTTAATGGAACCAAGAAAATTTCCTGAGGAAATACTTTTTTTAATCAAAAACTAAAATCTTTATAATCTTGTTTTTCTGGCTACACTTTACCAACTGAAATTTGCAAGTTGTAGGCATTGAAGATAAGAACCTGCTGCGTTTAAATGGGCTTCCTATCTCCCAGCAATAAAACTCTGCGTTTTACTCCCAAATCAAAACAAATAAAACATTCACTCATCATCGTCATCATCAGATAAAAAAATGTCTGAGTGATTCATTAATGAGCACATAAATAAATAGCAAGAACCAGCAAGCATTTAGGTACTGAAAATAGGAACGATTTGTAAATTGATAATTTGTCAGGCATTTGAAGGCATTGAGCTCCTCATTACTTTCGTGTGTAGATGTGGAGCTGCATAATGAGTAGGTGAATATATGTATGTATTCGCCTTTCGCCTGCAACAGGCATTGTTTTGAATGAAGGATACACAATCGCAACAAAAAAGATTCAGTAGACAGGTAACATATCATTAAGAATTTCTGAGTTGCACATTCTGTTATAAAAGTTATATGTTCTAAAAATAAGTCCTTTAATAATAATGGTCGGTGGTTGCTCTTTACCTGTATGTATGGAACCGATCGCCCAATATTTGCAAAATGTGTTGTATTATTCATGTCTATTTTATGTATGTTACCCGTAATATAATAATGATTTT
>JAHZNC010005650.1:0-35901 GCA_027744095.1 Zhuqinia jingwanae | reverse complement strand
GTGTTTTTTAACTACATAAATAACAGTTTCATTCAGTCAGTTAGTCAGTCTGTACAGTTGATAGTGTAAATGCATGAGTACAATTTATACAGATCAATACGATCAATATCACAATTTTTTCATGATTTCAGCAGAAAATTTTTTGTGAAAATCATGAAATTTTTTTTGTTAAAATTTATGCAAAAAATGGTAATTTTGAAATACATCAGAACACAAAAAATATGTTTTTAAAATTGTAGCTTATATTGATATACAATTTTTTAGAACTTTGTTTAATTTTACAGTCACAATCTTTTTATATAGCCGTTGTACAAGTGCCCTCACCTAAAGCTTGTCGGAATTGTTGCGGAAAAGACTTAAAATACTTAGTAATTCACAAGGACATTTACTCTGAATTTAAGCACCTGAATAAGAAGGCATCATCTCAATTTATCACAATTTTGGCCAGTATTTCTTTTATGTTTATTAACTTGCCCTTCTCTGCATATTATTATTATTATTTTTTAAGTATGTACCTAGTACACATCCTTTAAGGATGTGATGATATTCATCTTGTAATATTTCCCCGAGTTTATTTATTCAAAAGAATTTATTATTATTATTATTTGTGGTAGAGTGTGTAAAGGGTCTCCTCCTGTCCTCCATTTCTTTTCGCGTCCTCCTTCCATTTTAGTATGTAGCGAGGAGAGATTCATGTCTTTTTTTCTTCTTTTTATTTCCTATTCTTTGGATTGGATTGTATCCCTTTTCCTTCCTTTTTTCTACCACCTACACAATAGACCTTATATATTTCCAACCTTCTAGCCTCTTCTCCTCTCAACACAAAACACAATTCTTCCTTTTGCTCCCTTATTTCAACAATGGCATCTCTCACTCGGCGTCCCCGTTTCACCCCGCTTCTTTTGTAAAAGCTTATTATTTTTTCTTTTGCAATGACACTTTTTCTTCTTTATCATGCCCAATAATAATAGCCAACTACCTCACCATCGCCACCACCACCCCACATTATATTACTTCATCACATAATCATCATGATCAACAACATGAGTATATAGCAGCATACCTTTTTATTTTATCCCTAAAGAATGAAAAAAAGAAACTTTTTCTTCGTCTTCTTCATCCTGTCTTTCCATTTATACGTTTTAGTTGCTTGTATTCTTTGGGTTTGCTCCATGTACAACAATGTGTATGAAGAATGATGATGATCATAATCATCATGGCTGTTGAGGTAGTTTTTCGCATATTTTTTTATCCACCTCTCTCGTCTGACAAGAAAAAAGTATAGTAACAGGGAATGAACTAGAAGAGATTTATTTTTCTTTGCAAGATTTTTTTTTATTATAGGCCATTGAATGGGTGGAATATTAAGAAGATGAAGAGATTTTTTTCCTTGGGAGAGAGAAAAAAAGAAAAAGAATTTTTAACAAGTTTTTTTCTTCTCTCTCTCTAATACCCATAAACGCATAATGCGAGGAAAAGACTTGTGAGTCTTTATATTGAGGGTATAAGCCTATTGAGAAGAAGAGGAAGAAGAAGAAGGGAAGAAAAAAATGAAGAAGACGCTTTGTGACATTTATTTGATCTTGTTTGTTTATGATGATGAATGATCAGCAACTCTCTTGCGAGCAGAGTGAGAGGGTAGCATGAAGAAAAATAGAATGAAAGATGAGCAAGTTTATAGAGGGATAAGGGATCATTATTATTATTATTTTGGGGTAGAGAGAATTATATTGTAAAAAAGTATGTGAGGAAACTAGATAAAAAAACAGCCGAGGAAACGAAATTTTTTTTAGTTATGCAAGCAGCAAAGTAAGACGACAACGAGCATACATAGTGGAGCATCATCATCATGGCATGCAAAAGTGAAGATCATTAAGTGTGGATGGTTGAATGGTTACAATTTTTTTTGGAAAGGAGAACTCGAAGGTTTTATATTTTTTTTTGGTCTGGTGGTAGATTAGTCTGTGAGCGTCCTTTTTTCTTTGTTGAGTCTGTTACTGGTGGTGGCGAGAATGGTAGTGATGAATCCTGCGAGAATCTTGAGACTTTGTTTTCTTGAGAGAAAAAGAAGAAGTTATTTTTCTGCAGAAAGAAGAAGATGCTGAGCTTGGAGTTTAAGGTTGAGTGGAGTTGGCAATGATGGTGTTATGGTGGTCGTGTCGTGTACCTATCTTTGCGTTTCTTGAAGAAGGAAGAAGTTGCTGAGCTTGGAGTTTAAGGTTGAGTGGAGTTGGCAATGATGGTGTTATGGTGGTCGTGTCGTGTACCTATCTTTGCGTTTCTTGAAGAAGAAAGAAGAAAAAATGTCTTGAAAAAAACTACTTGTCTTTTGAGAATACTAAAATAATCTGTGGCACTACTATACACGCTCTCATATGTAGCTCCAAGAAGAAGAAGACTAGAAGAAACAGGGAAATCTCCGCGTTTAACATGATGTATTATGTAATATCGGAGGATATTTTAGTATGCTCTGCACATGCAATGGTGAGCTCTGGAGGTGGTCGTCGTTGATGATCATGACGATGAGAGACAAAAGAGAGGACAGAATTAGCTTTTAAAACTTGGAAGCATGTGAGATACTCAACACCACCGACAAATCTACTCGTATAAATATAGTAACAAGCTTTAATTTTGGCGGTGGTGGTGGTGGTGGTGGTGGTAGTGGCAATTGGGAGGGATGGATGTCACCACACAAACACATACATACACAGAAAAAGTAGAAGTAAAGAAACTTACTTGAGTCAAATCAAGTAGGTTGGTGAGATAGAAAGAGAGAGTTAAGTTTTTTAAGCTGTGCTGTTGTTGTTGAACTTGAGTCAAGTTGAGAATGTAAAGATACGACGAGTATATTTTTTTGCAGGATATATAAAGTGGGTGGAGAAGGAAGTTAAAAAAATAAAGGGATATATGTATATATGGAGGAAACTGAGAGGAAGAAGAAAGGAGGAGAAAAAAACAAGGAGGGAAAAATGTTGACAAGAAAAAGACACTAGTTTTATTACAGTCAAAAGTGATGTTAGCATGAAAACTGGTATAATAATAGCATGTTATTTTTGTTAAAGCAATTATTAGCAAAGGAATGTTTGTAAATACCAAGATTTCTATTAAAATTGCACATAAAAATTTAATACATAATAAAATTGCGTGGTATAATGTTTATCGGAATGAATGAAGTCGTGTTGTTGTCGTCGTCGTCAGATTATCTGCAAAAATACATTTCCCCCCTCCTCAGCTCACTATCAGTCACTATGAATATTATTTTGTTTTTTTATGTAGATAATTAAACTGAAAGTAAGCGAGAAAAATTGTTGATAATGCATCCTTGAAATTATTTTTTCAATGTTGAAAGAAATAGTAAGATGTAAGAAGAAAACTGATGAAATTATAAAGTTTGATGAGATCTTGATCCTCTTCAATTTCCCATTCACATACACAAAAAACACACCATATCACACTCTACTCATTTTTTTAATCCTTTCAAAAAACTGAAACACACACATACTCTCATGAAGTCAAACAGTAAAAAAAATACATAATCCAAGTAACATTTTCACTAATTGAGTCTCAAACATGCTGGAAATCCCATTAGTGCCGAATTACATTACAATTTCCTCTCTTCATCTTCTCACTCACATCCTTCCACCAATTTATTTTTATTTGCTTAGCCATGCATTTTTTTGTCACATTCACACACACACAATCCAATCCCAATGTTTAGTGGATGGTTTTAAAAGAGCTGAGAGTAGAAAATGTGTGTGTGGAACGGCAATATTAACACCATTACCATTAACTATCAACATCTTGTCATAAAAAATCCCATATAATATCCTTTTACATGGCCCATATGTGAACTTTACTCAACTGAACGCTGCTGCTGTTCTTTTTTTCCTCCCCACCACCCCCTCCAAACATATAAAACAAAGAGACCTTTTATTCATTTCACTTCAGTCTTTTTTCTCGCTCTCCATTTCATTTCATTAAATAACAAGCAGAAGAAGAAGAAGAAGAAGAGAAAAAAAGGATCACATTCCATTTTAACCCCACCACCACCACTCGAAAAAAAAATATTCCCATTTTTTGTTAGTGGCGCGTCTGTTTCAAGTCAACAAAATAAAGTTTAAGAAAACACTCCATGTCTCTGCTGTTTGTCATCTTCCCTTCCATTTTGTTCTGTCCCCGAGACACTTTTGCCAAAAGGGACTTGAAAAAAAACTCGAAAAAGAAAAAAAGAGGGGGAAAATCAACTGAAAAAAATAAATTTAAAAAAAAATTCTTTCTTTCAAGATTTGATTTTACAATAACTTTTGGAGGAGACTAGTTTGCTTGTGTGTAATGCAATAATATGCATTGTTTTTTAAATGGCGGCGGGTATTTGAAAAAAAAAGTTGAAAAGTTAAGTCACCAGAGTAAAATGCCTCTTCCAAACAAAATATTTTTTTAAATTATATATTTTTCGACTTGAAAAACAAAAAAAAAGTTTTTTATCTGCATTCATCATCATCATCATCGTCCAAAAGTTATCCTTTGCAAAAACATACATTCATACACAAGCACATTATATAAACTATTATCATTATTATTATTATTATTATATTTTCAACTGCTCACTTATTTCTTTTGCCACTCTCCACCATGTCTTCTTATGTCACTATTATTAGCGCCTGTTTACTTTTTCCTCCATATCCTTCCTCTCGTTCTATACAAAAAATATCCGAATCTCTCTTAACCAAAAAAAAATTACTGAAAAGTATTGTAGCTTTGAGCTATTCAAATACATACACACAGAGCTTCAAACAAAATACTACAAATACAAAATAATGTGGAAATACATACATAATAATATTATGATGAAAAAATGTAACTTTGTTTTTCTCTCTATCTGACTGAGTGGAAGAAACAGACAAAAAAAGAATAAGTTGAAAAAAAGGAAGGAAGTGATGACTTACGGGAAGTTTTTCTTTTTTCTTCTTCTATCTTATATTTTTTTCCAAAATAGCTTTGCTAACTACTCCGCAAAGTGTATCCACTTTCGTATTTTTTATTTTATGTTTTTTTTATGTTTTTGTATCAGCGTGTCATATAAATAGTATAAACGGTTTTTGTGTATCTGTGTGTGTGAGAGAGGGTGAGAGGATCTATGATCATGATCATGCTGATAAGTTAAGTAATAGGAGCATTCACACAAGCAAACAAAAATCACACACAACTTTTCCTACTTTGCTACTTAATATCCTTCTTTCCTGTTTCTTCTTCTTCGTTTCTTGCAAGTATAAACAAGTAAAGCCAAGAAAAAGGAGGAGGACGGGAAAAGTGAAAAAAGAAAAAGAAAAGTAGCAGAAAAAAAATAAGTTTTTTTGTTAGGGGGAGTTATGTAAGTAGTTGTTAGAACTGTGTAAGCTAGTACAACACGCTTCACTTTTTCATATTCGCTGCTGCAAATCTGTTGAGAAGAATAAAAAAGCAGCGCAGCAAAGAAGAATAAGAAGAAGAAAGAAGTTGAGCTTATATATCTTTTTTTTTGGTATTAGAATGAAAGCATGAAAATGCCGGCTGTTTTGTTTGAGGGATGGATAGAAAGAAGAAGAAGAAAAAGTGGAAGTAAAGAGCAAAGTAAAATGCGAATTTGGATTATACTTTTTTATACTGTATGTTATATGTAAGTACATAATATGTGTCCGCCTCTACTTTCTGCTCAAGTGCTTCTTCTTCTATCCTCCTTTCAAGAAGACAAGATGACTTGTCGACAACAACATTTGTATCATCTCCTCAAGTTAAACTTGCCCAAGAGGAAGAGAGGAACAAAGTTAAGTAGTCAAAGTAGTTATGCTACTGCTGCTAGTTCTGTTAGTAGAGCGTCTAAAGAAGAAGAAAATATGGGAGAAAAAAGTTGTTAGGAATAAATAAAATTTTTGGGACATAAACAGACAGGCAGACTGGAATAAGGGAAATGGGAGTTTTTTTTGAAAATTTTGTAAAATTGTTCCTGTGCTACCCAGCAGCAGCTTGAGAGAAAAATGTTACACGTTTGTATGTAGTTCTGCTAGATGATGACGGAGAAGAAGAAAATCGCACTGGCAGCATTTTTTTGTTAATGGATCTTTGACTCAGACACACACTTTGACTTGGTGTGGGATTCATGATTTTTACCGGCCGGGGCCTTCTCTGCTCTCTTCTCTTTCAGAATAAAACACTGAAAGAAAGTATCGTGTAGTATCTCTACACACGCGTCTCTCTCTCTCTTTTTTCTCTCTCAAAAGCCAGAGCAGAACAACTTTCTTTCTTGGTTATTTGGCATAACAATACATACATATGTACTTTATGTGAGTATTAGCTACAAATACACATGTAACCACTCATCTTGATTTCTTTCTAGTTTCCCCGCTACTACTTTTGTTCTACGACGACGACAAATCTAATTGTCCCTTGAGACTTGCCGCTTAGGACTTTTTTTGGAGGATGGGATGACTCCAAAAAAAGTACCGGATATTCTCTTTCTGTCGCATTTACCAAAAAAGCATTATATTATGTAATGTATATAATATACATGCATAAAAAAGTACTCAGGTCAGTTGCTAGAAAGTTGAGTTGAGTTGGCACTTGTTTGGCACATCAAACTCCCATATTCTCTGAACGAGAAAGAGAGAGAAAAAAAATGCAGAAAAAGCAGACTCGGTCTCGAAAAAAAAATCAAAACTCAGCAAAAACAAAAACCGGGTAAAAATTAAAAGCTTTTGCTCTGTATTTTTTTTCTCTGGTATACAAAGCACATATATTATCATCATCATCTCAAGGGACTCTAGTATTCCAGTCAAAAGCATATTATTATTCTACAAAAAACAAAAACAAAGTAGAGTGCATAGAATTTACTACATACACTTGCATAACATATTATTATATATACCTAATATTCCGGATTTTTTTATTATCCGGGTATTTTGTAATAATATTGTGGCAGTGATGATCTCTCTGATGATCCGTACAAAAAAATGTAGTAGGGAGAAACAAAACATTAATCACTTTGTATGGTGGTGGTGGTTGTACAGTAGTGTAATGTAATGTATGTGTATACACTTCTTTTGTACTCCACAGAGCATTGCAGAGAGAGTAGACCGAATTACCGGATGTGAGACAAAAGTAGTGAAAGATATTATTATTATTACGGCTTTTATTACGACAATTACTGCTACCATCACTGCCACTACTGCCACTACTACTACTTTTCTTGTCCCTTTTTNTTACGGCTTTTATTACGACAATTACTGCTACCATCACTGCCACTACTGCCACTACTACTACTTTTCTTGTCCCTTTTTATATTCTAACTTGGCATCCCAGTAAAGTGGATGTGGATGAGACAAGCGTAGCGACACACACACACATACACACACACACAAGAGTTGTGCAACTGGAGATGAAGAAGAAGAACAGAGAGAGAGGAAGTGAAAATAAAAGTTTTTAATGCTTCCGACTTGTTCTTCTTCTTCTTGTTTTTAGACTTATTACGTAATATAATGTGTAGCATGTTATCGTAATATAAAGATAATGTGGACTACAATAAATTTGTATGTTTCAATGTGAATGTGTCTCCGCATTTTCATTTATTCAATTTATTAGACGAAAAAAAATCTGACTTGTGTGTGTGACTATGCTTTTTGCTGAAGACTCAAAAGATTTTGCCAAGCACATTAAGAAAATACATTTGGTAGTTGCATAAGAAGAGGAGAGAGAGAAAATAATATATATAAAGTGTGTGTGTGTGTGTAATGTATTTAATGTGTAATGTTTTCTCTACTTTCTGGAGCTTTTCATGTCACATTATATTCTATTATCCTGCCGTGTGGTGCACGCACCAATGATCACATGCAAAAACTACGGGTATTATTATTATATGATGATGAGAAATGAAGACGGTTGGTTGGTTGAGAAAAGTTTTTTTTTAATATTTTTTTTTTGAAATATCTGTGGAGGAACAGTAGCATATACACTATGAAAATGGGTAAAAGACTTTTCCGGGGATAAATTATGCACAGGATTTTCAATAATTTTCTCTACAAATTGACGTTAATGCAAAAGAGTTAAGGGGAAAAGGAGTAGAACAAGTTAAGAACAAGTTAAGGTCGTGTGTTGTTGTAGTAGAAAAAAATACTTACGATGAACAAGTCATGGATGATGGAACAAATAGAGAAAGGGAACTTTTGGGTTTAATCTTTGTGTATGCAAAAAAAATGGGGTCGTTCATATAATGTGCATAATAAAATGGAATAGATTTATAAATCATGGTATTCTTTTCACAAGAGCTTCTCAGTTTTTTGGGAACATTTCAAGTATAATTTAGCAGTAATTTGGTAGTGCACACATGTGACCATGCCACATAATATTTTATCTTGCAAGAGGAAAACAATGACAGGCAGTAAAAAATATATAAAATGGTGTGTTTTTTGTACGTGCTCAACAATCCTGTTTTTATATACTAATGCTCAATTCATAACTTTATGAAATGAAAATGATAACCGGAAGTGAAGAAAAATGTTTTATAAAAATATGTACATATGCTTACCTATTCATATAATAATTCTAATTTATTTACTTATTTTTTGTGTGTTCGTTATAGCTTAACGGTTCCGGGCTACCAGGGAACTCTGGGCGCAACCACAATCGCGTCCCACATCAACACTGCGCAAGCATTTGGAATGGAACTGATTTTGTGTTTCGTGATGACACTCACATTTATCACGGATCCGACAAACAGTCTACCAACTACCGCTGTCTTGCTCGCTGCTAATCTAGTTGCGGTAAGAAGAAGGAGAAAACAAAACAAAATGAGCAAAACTGCTTATTATTAATATTAACAGAGCAGGATATTGCTGTTGTTAGTTGTGCTGTTGTTGCTGAATATATATTTTTGAAAGAGAAAAATTGGGCTAAAGACAAAGACGGATAATATGTGGGATAAAAAATAGGAAATTGTCTGACTGCCTTTCATTCATTGTCTATACATTTCCCACTTATCTGTCATTCTGATTTGGTGAATGTGAGCCAAGAAGTTGCCTGTCCAAACCAATATATCATCACAACAACACAGCACCACAACAGCAGCGTTTTCTCTTTCGCCAAATTACTTAATTTTTTCCTTCTGTTTTGTAAAAAAAATTGTAAAATACAGCTTCCTTGTACCGGAGCCGGTCTCAATCCCGTGAGGTCATTAGGCCCTGCTTTCGTAATGAACAAATGGCCTAGCCACTGGGTATTCTGGTTGGGTCCCATTTTGGGTGGTTTGGCTGCAGCCTACTTGCACCGCTACATTCTCCGGAGATCCGGGAAGAACAAGCATCAGCAACCCAAGGAGGTGAGGGATCACATTCCTTCTGACGGAGACTCTTTGGACATCCCTGTTGCCGATTTACCCACCTCAATCCCGGACAGTAAGCTAACAACTCACACAAACAAACACACCCGAAAAATAACTAACGATTTACTAACTCTACTTACTTTACTAATAATAATAAAAAAGAAAAACTTATTTTTTACTACTTTCTAACTGCTTTACTGTACAACTTATGCTGCATGCCAGAAATACGTAGTAAATGCAGCTCTCTAACTCTCTTTTATATAACGTCTCCTCTTTTTTTATAAAACAAATAAAAAAGTCTAACAACAAAATTTGTCTCGTTTCTAAATTAAATTTATTCTGCGTATTTATACACTACTACAGCTATTATCATCTATCTTGATATATCTTCTATTTTTTATCACTCTGCGTGTCTCTTGTTCTGTGTTCCTCTCTGCTTTTAGAAGAGTTGGGTGTCAACAAATTAGGCGTAAGTTCTAAAGTAAGAAGATGGCTTGTTTCCATGAAAGGACAACCACAACAACAACAACAAACGCGACAGGTATACCAGAACCAGCATCACAGACAACGACTTCATTCAGATAATCTGTCTTCATTAGTGTCCACCACAGTCGTAGCACCACCATCCCACCACCCCAATTCATCATTATCATCATCCGCCACAACGCAAAGATTGGCCACACCTGTACGACTTGTACAGGTGGCACCCAATACCACCGCCACAACACCATCATCAACTTTAAATAAAAAACAACGAGAAAGTGGTGGTACTGTGACCATTGTTGTTCCTCCACCTGTTCCTCCAAGTAGAAATGGAACTTTAAGCCGAAGGAATAATAATCATAATCATGCAAATTCAAATGGCGTTGTGATGATGGTCCCATCATCAGAAGAGGGACATGATCCACAACAACAGCAGCAAACGCAAGATATTTACGAAAGCTTTTATGAAGTGCACAAACAGAAGCAACTTTTGCAACAGCAACAACACCTACACAACCAGGGTCATCATCATCAACAGTTTGAGTTTTACTATAATGCACACCCATCTCAAAACACAAATCATTATCTTTATCCAAGTCTTAATCATCAGCAACAGCATTCCAATAATGTTCACAACTCCAACAGCTCCAATCCGAAATATCAGATTTACAGTGTCTGACGATGATGATGATGATAATGATGCAAATATGATGAGAATTATTTATTCTTTTAGTCTGCTATAAATTTTTTTTGGAGTGTGAGTTAAAAAACAAAAAAATAATAATTATTTTTAAATGTATATCATTTATACAACGAGATATTTATTTTATGTTCCCCTTTGCCATTTTTGCATTGTTTAATTTTTGTTTTAATTTCATTAATGTTTAGTTTATGTGCCGTTAAATGTTTCTTTTGTGATGGCCAAATGCGCTCGACGTAAAGATAGTTGAACTAAACTGAGAGTGAAAGTCAAGATATAATTTGTGTCCAACGAGAATGTACTGTTTTTTTTTTCGTTTTAATTTGTTTTGTTTGTTGTTATTGTACTTCAGTTACGTACCGTGCATGTAATATTTACGCATTAATAATTATCGGGCTCATTGTGTTAATTTTTTTTGTTTATTTATAACCAACTTGACTCGCAACTCCACTAAATTACTCTAAAAATGACCATGTGACAAAAAAAGACTGACAGTATGACAATTAATGCTGTGAAAAAATATTATAATAGTTGACTTGAAGACAAAATCCTTATTTTCCCCAAATTTCCTTTTTAACCCGGATCTTCCTACAAAACTTAAATACTAACAAATTATTTTTTTTACTATTTTTTATTATTTCGCAAACGCATTTTATATCAATATGCATACCTGGATGCATAGAGTGCATGTAATGATTTTTTAAATAAATTTTCGTTTATTTTTTAAGTTATTTTAGTACTATTTTATTTTTGCTTATTTTCCCCTTATTTTTTTCAGTAAAAATAACATCCGAAATGTGATATAATTAATTTTTTTGGGATGTATTTAATTTGTGCCTTGATTTTTTGTGGGATTTTTTAGGACTACTCACAGACCGCTTTGAACCCTTATATGGCGGAACCCGCTCTCTATATATGAAACCCTCCCCTGTTCTGCCCCGTACAAATCTCTCTCGCTCCCAGTCCGTCTACGCTTCCAAACGGTTGGAATACCAACACTCTAAATTTGAAATGGCTCGGAAGCATCTTCTAACAACCCCGCAACCTGGTGAAGGAAGAATATCAACCAACCACACACCGCATTCCTGTCTGGACTCCCAGTCCAACTATGAGCCCCTCTTTGACAACACCATGGGTCGCAGCAACAAGCATCACCACGCTCATCACACTCCTTCCGGTGGAATCGGAGGGCAAAATCTTCTTCTTTCCACGGGTCCTCCATCCTACGACTCCAACTACTTCAAATCCATCGAAAAGCCCAGCAGCCACCATAATACTAATAACCACCACAACCACCTCACAACTCACAGCCTCCACCGCCGTGATCACGGTGACATTTCCTCCCGCACCGACAACCAAGCCAATCGAATCCTCGCTCAATATGAAACTGCCAAAGGTTTAGTGGACATTGGTCCCAAAGCTGGGGTCAAGCATAGTGCATCCTTCACATCATCATCATCGAGCAAGACGCCACATCATCACCACCACACAATTGACATGACAGCTCTCGCAGAAAAGAAGCTAATCGATAGTTCCCCACCTCCTCCCAAAAATAGTAGCATCAGTGACAATAATCCAATGCAACAGCAGCAGCCACCAACTCGATTCCGAATGCCGTCATCAAACGGCGGTGCTGGTGGGAGGTTTCAACCTTCAGGTCAGTGTGCCCCATCATCCGATCTTGGGAATGATCTCACAAACCAAGGTGGAAACTACGGGACAATGAGCAGCACAACGAGTAGTAACAGTAATAGCATCAAGCATTGCAATAATAACGGTGGTGTTCCTCCACCTGAGCCTAAAAAGCCATACGAAATGTTGGAAGGGGTTTACGGGACAAGTGGCGGCAATAACGGGAGCCATCACCATCATAATAACCACAATAACCATCATCATCATCACCATAATCATAATCACAACCATCTCCAGCAGAATGGCAAAAAACTTATGGAATTCAGCCCAAATCCTCACCATCAACAAAATGGTGTGGGTGGGAATGCAAGTAGTAACGGCGTCGTTGGGAACGGGGGTCAAAATCATCAGCATCATCACCACCACCAGTCCACTAACAATTACAATTCCAGACTTCTCATGTCGGAAAAGGATTCCACGTACTCGAGAATCCTAGAGCCACTCATGAATTCCAAACCGATGAACGGGAGTGGGAGTCCCAACGGGACGCTCTGCAAACCTTCGCCAAGTGCGGCAGATCATTTGATGTACTCGTATCATTAAACCTTTTATTTAACGGGACACACGTGGACGTCTATATACACATATAACCACATGTTTTAATGATATGATTACCTCACAAACTACTCTCTTTAAAAACACATTTTTTTAGAAAAAGAAAATGACCAAAAGGGGGTAACTTGAGAAAAGAAAAAAAGTACATACAGAACTTTGATGCAATACTTTACACCAATTCATTTGACACGCAAATAAATAAATAATTAATAGATAGCAATTTTAAACTAATCATTTTGGAATTTCAGTGTAAATACTAGTACCGAGTATAATCATTACTAAGATTAATAATGATTACAATAATAATTCCACTTTTTAAACTGCGTACTTAATTATTATGTGTAAAAAATGTATGTATATTGTAATATGCTGTGTATATTAACATTAAGTAAGCATGAAGTATTCTTCCTGTAATCATGTATACTATACTAACTGCAAAAAATGCAAACATATCTGGAAACTGGCCTTTTGACCAAAAGTATTATATTCACTTTGATAAATCTTATGAAATCTCAAAAACTTCCAAACTTTTTTGATTCCTTTCCTTTTTTTCTAAATTTTCCTCAAAGAAAACGAATAAACTTGAAGGAATTTTTTTAATTACAAAAAATTGTATACAAAAAAAAATAACATTTAAAAAAACAAATGACCTTTTTCCTCACGAGTTTAAGTCTAAATTAAATTAAACTGTAAATTTTTCTAATAAAAAATCTTAGTTTTTTTTTACAAAAAATTATAAATGTGATTTTGTATAGGTGATAAAAATATATACAAGGATTAAAATATAGGAGCTGATGATAAAATATCTTTATAATGTTTTTTTAAAGAAAAATAAGTGTCAATCTAGTTGATAATGTACACTATTTAAATGTGCATGATTTTTTCATACAAAAATATATCTGAATTTGTACATAAAATATTCTAAAGTATGTTATCATTAAGAAAATAAATTGTAAGGAATTACTATTTTTCTTCATTTTTATAAAAAAAAATAACTTGAAAAATGTTTTTCTGCAATTTCGAATGCCTATTATTTTTTGGATGAAACTTATTTTTTTAAATCAAAACAAATCTTTTTATATGAACAATTCGCATCACAAATATTTAAAGTAATTTGATTTAACTTTAAAACAAAATTAAATTTTGTTAAATAATTATCATTGCTAAATATTATAATATAATTGTTTGTATACATGAAATGTATGATTGTAAAATGTAAAACTGTTGTTGTAAATAATCAATCTATAAGGAAAATGCTGAGCCTCGCTATCTATTTATCTCTTGTACTATTTCATCCTTCTCGTTATTATTATACTCTCTCTCTACATATTTATATATATCTCTCTCATCTCATGTATATTAATTAATTGTGTATATTATACTTATATTATAAATATAAAAAGGTAATATGATATTTTCACACTTGAAATGTGTGGCGCAACTGCTCTCTCTTAAGACGTGCATGCGCTTATTAACCTCCTGACGAAAAGCTCAACTGGAAATAGTTTTCATAGATTCCGCGAAATTGGTGATGAGCGCTCTCTTTTTCTTATTCCCAAAGGTTAATATTTTTATCATCATCATCATATAATAAACTTTCTGTGTTTTTTTGCGAAAAAAAAACCGGAAGTAAAAAAAGTTTAAGAGATGAAATATAAACTCAAGGGTTTAAAAAAGTAGTAGGGATGCACACACCAACGGAGATACGGATGAGAATGAAAGTGTAGCAAATTTTGTAGACTTATATAAAAAATTATTATTATTATATACTCTTGTAGCTTGTTATTATATATTTGTATAAATTTAAACAAGAAAAAAATGAATATAAGATTTTAATAGAGAAAAAATATCAAAGTCAGAATAAATTTAAAAAAAAGAATCTACGTTTCCCAGATTTGTATTTTTATCCAAAAAAGTAAAAATATTTAATCCATATAGCAAATATAGTACGATATACCACGCCCCTTTCAACACCAAATTTGTTTTTATTAATTTTTTTTTATTCCATAAAAAAATGCTAAAAAATTTGGAATAAGCAAAATAAAATTATTAAAAAATTGTTTTTTTGTAACTTTTTGTAAAAAATTTAAAACAAAATGTAAAACTGGTTGTATGTCTGCCTAAAAATAGGGATACATTTTTTGTAACTTTTTTACAAAATATTTTTTTGAAATCAGATTCCATCTGCTTTTAATTAATGTTTCTTAATAATTATCACATTTTAAATCCTTTTTAACTAAACAAAAAATACATTTTTTCTATATTCAGTATACTCCCCCAAGTCATTATATTAAAGTCAAGTAAGTACATATATAAATAATATTTATATCTTAAGGGTTAAAAAAATAAGGTAAGAATTTTTTTACACAAAAAATGAAAAAAAATGAAAATTTTTTTTTGCAAAAACTATATACGCATAAAATATTATACAAAAATACATACACAACAACAATGTAGTTACGAGCTGATGATAAAATTGAATATTAATAATAATTGATTATTATTATTAATTATAATTAAACATCTTATACGTGAAAACATTGTGACGAGTAAAAATTTATATTTTTATATTTCATCCATAATTAATTACATATAATTCCCTAATGTTTATGTACAAAAATATTGTAATTTGTGTAAAAATAAAATATATTCAGCAGACGAAAAATATGTCGGATACTTTACACTGGAGTATATACACATAATTTACTACTTAAACTTATAAATCAAATGATAATGCTAGTTTAAAAATATAATTATATAATGTTACAATTAATTATTCTTGGATAATTTATATAGGTTTAATTTGTATAAGGCATAATGTATTTTCTAAAATAAAAAATAAAAAACTTTTATTACAAGATAACGACAAGAACAATGACTTTGTTGCCGTGTTGTTAATGTGTATCAGCTAGCTGATAAATGACATTAATATTATTTTAGCTTGATGTTGTACTAGTAGTTTAGTCAATTTTTTATAATTATTTGTTATAATTTTACTTTTAAAGCCACAAAATATATTATCATTGTTAATTAAGACAATGAATATATATTTTAAAATAAAATGCATAATATTTGTTAAAATTTCTTCATTGTTGGTATCTTTATTATGTGTAACTTGAACTTGTAATTTGTAATAATAATAAGTATAATATACCTATAATTTTTTTAATAAATGGATTTAAAGTTTAAATGATCATCATGTTATTATTATTATTAGTGTTAAATCTATTAAAGAATCATCATCACAAAAGAAACAACAACCTTTTTGTACATCGATTATACATATAAACAATTACCTCTACTGTGAACGTATAAACAAGTATAAACGTAAATAAAAAATAAAATTTCAAAAAAATTAAGTTTAATTGTAACCACCTTTATTAATTAAAACACTTATTTCTTTAGTTCCAACCTCTCCGTATCAGTAGCATTCCGACATATTAAATTAGTGGCGTTCAACTCTATACGCCAATTTTTTTTCAATTCTGTTAGTAGTAATAATAATTATTATTAATAGAGTGAAAAATATTTCAAACTCATTGAAAACATTTAATTTAAATTTTATGGCTGCATTATTATATTGATGTCATATTTGCATACGGAGGGAATGGGTCAGAAACTCGAAATTGAGTTAGAACCACCACAAAAGTCACAACTGACCCAAGAACCTACAAAACAAATCAAAAAATTTTGTTTTGTTTAAACATAATAGTTTATGGAGAAGAGTGTACAATTTCATTACATGGGAGTATTTTGGAAGATTTCTTACAGAGACGATTAGCTGTCGATTGAGAAGAAAAATATTCCAAGGTTTTACACTAAAGTCAGTTCCATGTAACATCCACCGCATTTGACTGATAACCTTTAATAAAGGCTCGCCTCCTCCTCCTGGTGATGGGGAAACAGAAGTTGGTTGGTGGTGGTGCAAATTGGTCAAATCCAAAAGAGACACTGTTGACAACAGACTTTTGCCCTGCAAAAAATATATAAAATAAATGCATACAGAAATATTGTATGCATATATGCGGTTGATAACCAAACTTCATCTTATCCACAAGATAAGCATTGTCTTTTACCGCATTTTGAATCCTTTCCCCAACATTGATTAGCAAAAGCATTCTGTAAATGCTATGCACGCCTGTTATCCCCAAAGCGTTGAACGCTCTCGCAATTTTGGTTTTCCTTAAAAAGAAAAATCCTCCAAAGATGGAAACAGAACGGATCATGATGATGACCATGTAAATTGATACGATGACGAGTACAACAGTCAATATGAAAAAGCCTAGAATATATCCTTGAAATGTTTTATTGAACTGTTTCAAAATGCTAATCAATCCCTTCACTTTTGCGCATGAGTCCAGGTGGACTATTCCCGGTTTAATAGCATGTGATGATAATGGTACAATAGATGTG
The DNA here is from genome assembly GCA_027744095.1 of Zhuqinia jingwanae. NCBI lineage: Eukaryota > Metazoa > Arthropoda > Collembola > Entomobryomorpha > Paronellidae > Zhuqinia > Zhuqinia jingwanae. The sequence continues at coordinate 18,709 of JAHZNC010005650.1, read as the reverse complement.
TCAGATGTCACTGGAGAAACTCGCCTTTTGGTTGCTTCCAGAACAATATTTTCCATTTCCCGTTCCAGCCTTTTCATCCGATCCTCCAGAAACTTGGAAATGTAGCGCATCACGGCAACAACAAAGCAAATAGCAAACTCTGCGTAGACGTGCCCTGCCTCAAGGAAAATACTGGTGATGACCGTGCTTTTGGTTAGCAGGAAACTTAAAGGAAATATCGGATCATCGTCTGTGGTGATCACATTTATAAAATCCGTTTCCGCAACAATCCAGTTTGTCACAATCACAATGACTGAGCCTACAAATAAAAGAAGTATCCAAAAATCTATGAATCCCCCACAACAGACCCACCAACCACCCTCATCCTCAACACCACCCGACGACTCTACTTTGAATTGTTGATCGTATCTTGTCATCTTTTTGATTGTCTTGATAATCCGTCCTGCCCGAATAATTGGGAATACCGGGGCAATGCATCTGATGAGATGAACAACTGTGAGGAAAACTTGGAGAGCAAACTTGTCCGTGGATTGGAAAACAAAGTCGGCACCAATGTAAACGGAAATGTAGAGGAGCAACGGCTGGAGAATGGAGTGTGAAAAGTAGATGTAAACTAGTAAGCTTATAAGGAAGGACAAACTTATGTAGCGCTTCCATCGCCTGTTCCCATTTGAAACTTTTAAACAGCAACCAGCAAACTTTTTCCCTTGTCCTTTCCTCTTTTCCGATTCATCTTCTTCAATTTGATGACAATATAGATCATCGTTCTGAATCGGGAAAAAGCCCAGGTACTTTGCGAGCTTGGCCCAAATTCGGAAATGGTAGAGAACCGAGCAGTGATGTTCCCTGAAAGGGTGCTGATGATGAAGACGTTGTTTCAGTTTTAACACGACTTTGCGTAACATTCTCGAAAGCTGTAAATAATTACTACTACGAGCTATTATAATGTAAGAAATGTCAGAGTGACGACGGTAATAAACGTCTTTGTAATTATTAATCACATGACATAATGGTCCCAAAATTGATGATGCAAGCTCCCAGCAGCTGCAGCATAGGAAAAGGTGAAAAAATGAATTTAATTGATGAATAGTGTCATTTTTTATTATTATCCTTATGGCCCATGTGCCAATATTGATTTAGTTACGCATACAACTTTTATGATAATATTATTATGGTGAATATTGTTTGTTTAGTATTTTATTATGACATTGTTCGAATAATGATAAAATATTTAGATTATAGATATGATGAATTGGATTTGTGATCCATTCTAACTCAAAAGACCTTGGTTCGTTTTCTCCGCCATGCGAAATTGCGTCAATACAACGGAAAATGTTGCAATGGATCCAAACAACTGTATTTGAACAATTAATTAATTAAATATTTTGGTAGAGATTAATAATGTTTCTAAAAAACAAGCTAAAAAGCAGGTGTATTTACATTTCGGAAAAAAAAATTACTTGTACAACTTACGGACAGGATCAATTTCCGATTAAGTGTGAAATATTGACAAGCGTTCACTTGTAAATTAGCATTTTGCATGGTCCATCGCATGTCCCCTATTTTTCTGGCTATTATGCCAGGGAGCACACTTGTATCCAGTTTTGCAACAACTGCCGCAAGATTTCGAGCGGAAGCTTCTAACCTCTCTCCCATTTCTGTCAGCATGACACATCGGAACCAAGCGGAAGCTATTCCTACAATCAATGTCCATTCTCCCGCTCCTTGTTTTAATTTGTCCAACTTCTTCAGCTCATTTGTGTCGGGAACGACTTGACCACCCACTTTTGTGTATACAACCCAAACAAGATAAAGGTAGCAGGAGCTCACCAGCAACACCAAATGAATTGCGGACACAATCAAAACAAAAAGTCCGAAAACGTTGTTAAACTGTGCCACGAGCTCAGTTATCCCGTTTAGCTTTTTACAGCAAAGGTCCGCAATTTGGTCAGGGCCAGTATGCTCTCCATTTTCCGGGGGATAAACAAGTGTGATCCGTTTCCGGGTTATGAGCATCCCTTTCCGACAAAACTCATTTTCGGGTTCCACATTTCCATAATATCTTACCATTAAACCCCGAATTTCGTACTCCAAATCCCGAATTCTGAACTGAATGCACTTTACAAAGAATAACATGTTTGCAACAGCCAGCATTGCCGCCCCTTCCCCGTACAAATGACCCACAAAGTTGAAAAACTTCCTGAGAATTTTGATATTCCCAAAATAAGTGGAAAGCCTGAAGGACAGGACTTGGGAGCCGTATTTGGCGTACATGTACTCAAACTCTGATTTGGACACGGCAATGTTGGAGAGGACGTTGATGACCGTGCCCACAAAGAGGATTACCACATGAATGTCAACAAATTTGACGCGATTCTCGATTAGAAAGCGGGAATCGTATTTGTGAAAGGTGCGGAGGAAATGGGCAAGTTGCCGGGTTTTAAGGACAGAAATGATAGGAGATACAAAGCGGATTAGGATTAAGCAAATGATAAAGGAGCGAAGGGCGAGTTTATCTGTGGAACCCATTTTCGTGCCCGACTCTGTAGCTAGCTTGACGTAGTAGGTCATGGGTTGGAGGAGCAAAGCGGAAATGCATGGAAGGACAAGAATGCTGTAAAAAAGGGGGAAACTGAGAAATCGGAATTTTATAGAATTTCCAGAATCTCCTCGGGCTGACCGAGATTTGAATGCGTTTTTCAGTGGAAGATAGCCGAGAAGGACGCCAGCGCGAATTGACGGTAGAATGGCGCTTTGCACTCCAGCCATTTTTAGAATATAAATGAGCCCATGAATATATTGAGCTATGTATAACTAATGAATAGTTTACTCTTGATACTTTGACGAATTAATCATATATTTTTCCAATTGTAATGCATTGTATAATAAGCATGTTTACTATATTTCCCTGTGTTTAGCTAATCGTTAGACAAATATTCAAATATTTTCTTTGCGGATAAAACAAACAAAACTGACGGCTGAAATATATTGTGTACGTACCCACCTCCCGACTTTAATGTAATTAGCAACATAATATCTTATCTTTTGTATTTCAAGTGCACATGGTAAAAGGTTCATGAATATTGAAATATAGCCTCCAAAATAAGTATTTCCCATATCTTTTGTCGCACAAAATACTGGATGATACATAGGTTCCAATAAATTTGCAGGGAAAATATTATGTTTAGAAGTGAATTGGCAATTACAAACATGGATGTTTTTTTGAATACACAAAATGCCTGTTGAACGAATGGACAACTTATTCTAGAATATTATTTGTACTAATTTGCATCTGAAGTCAGCATCTAACAATCCAAAACCTGTTTAAATCAGTATTAAAAAAATGTTAGTTTGATCTTGTGTGAAAAAGGAGGTCAATTCGATAATAATCATTATTTTAGGTAGACTATTTTTGTAAGCAAGAAAATTGTACTGAGGTATATTTTATAAATAATATGTATGTCCATATGTTAAGTTAATACACAACAACAGCCAAGAAAGCACAATCTTGTTTTCAGTACATACATATCTGTAATTCCAGTAAAGGTTATTATTTGTAATGTTTGAGCACGTGTAGATTGCGTTATTGTAGCCCATGATTAATGATTCATAATTCAAGATCATCATCACGATCAGAGATCTAAAGAAAATGTAATTCAAGATTGTATTCGCAAGATTCATTTGTATTTATGTATATTGTAGTAATAGCTGACGTTACAGACAAATTTCCATTAAAGTGTATTAGCTTCATAAATTACAATGCACAGAGTTGCATTTTTGTACTGAAATCATTTGGCTTGTTTCAACTTGCCTAAGTACGCCTGTTGTAGATTGTAGAGTGGAATGGCAAAGGGGAAGGCCAAGGTAAACAACAACAAAGTTTGTTGCTTTTTTTGCTATACACACTCACCATCCAACAATGTTCGTTATTCCTTCAACAATCAATTTTTTATGGCCTTTTTTGTGCAATCATCATTGCGTACAAAACAGACGATTCGAGTATTCTTTCTGTAACCTAAAATGTTAGATAAAAAAATGAATATTTAAATAATTTAACTTGAAGTTGAATATATCCTTTAAATAGGATGTGTCTAGTAGCATGTTCACGTTCAATGCTATATATTATGTAGTATGATTGGCTGGACTGTAAACAACAATGGATATATATTTAGCCAAGGGCAAATATAATGGCCAATTTTATAACGGCAATGATCAGCATTCAGTCATGCAGTCGCAACCAAGCCGAGCAGCGCTATGCAGAGGCAGGCAGGCAGGTAGCACGCATGTTTTGTAGCATGTCTGGAGGAGTTATTTCCAAGTGCAAGCAGTTTATAGTGTTTTGCGATTTCTGCTGAGATTTAAAAAATATATTGAGAATTGTCGTGTTGGGACAAGGGTGATCAAAGAATGGATTCTACCGATATTTCATATTCTGTTGGGGAAAACCGGGTAAATAAAATGGAAAACTCCATTTCCCGTCTGACGGAGGACGTAAGAAATGTTTTGGAAGGTGAATATTTAGTAGTAATATAATGGATTCTTTATGTAACCTTGTTTTATTTTTGACAGGTGTAAAAATATTTTTTTATCTCTAGAAAGCTATCAACTTACAATTTCTTCAGAATGCAATGGTTTCCTCCAACGCTGCTTGAGAGTCAAGGACTACAATGCGGACAAGGCTGCAAAATTGGTTAAAAACGTGCACCGATCTACGCAGTCTCTAACCGACATGCTAGATAAATTCCGGCCCAAGTTTTATCACGACTTGTATTTCAGCGGGACCTGCACCTTGCTACGTGAGAGGGATGGCAAAGGTCGCCAGGTGCTAGTGTCCCGGGTTGGAAGATTCGATCCGAAAGAGTGGGAATTTGACGAGAGCACTTCCGCTCAAATATTATTGTTCAGCATTTGCGTAGGGAAATCCCCAGAAACGCAGAGGAATGGCGTCGTTTTTGTTTACGACCTGACTTCCTTTGGAGTAAAGCATGTGAAAGGGATGAGCCCTGCCAGATTACTCCAGCTTGTTGGAATGATGCAGGTAAGTCGCCTCAAAACAAAACAAAAACTAGTTGAAAGATGTGTTTAACTTTTCGTGTGTACAAAACCGGAAATCACATCAATAAAATTTAAATTTGACTGATGGATTTAAATTTGAATTCCCGTGTGTGTGCGTACAGAATGCAGCACCAGCCAGTATAAAAGGGATCCACCTCATTTTCAATCCCCGAATATTTGGAATGATTTACGAGAAATTGGTCAAACCATTTTTAACCGAGAAAATTGCAAAACGAGTGCATTTTCACGGGGATGATGTCACATCGCTCCATCAGTTTGTTGATCCTGCTATACTTCCGACCTTCTTGGGTGGGCAGAAACAAGAGACAGAGGCTTATGATCTGGATTTTCTAAGAATGCTTGTACAGGAAGATAACATTCACAGAGGTAACATATTAATTAATTAATATTATTATAATAATATTATAAAAAATCTAACAATACAAACATTTTCAGAAAAAAAACTGACAATAATAAAAATCTTTGTTGTTTTAATAGAAATGAAGACACATGGAGTTCCATCCTTTTAGTAAACATAATGTAAAATATGCTCAAGTAATTTATTTATTTTATTCAAGAATATATTTTGGATTTACAATTGAATAATTTTCATTTGAGAAAAAAATTATTACCACCAATTCTTAATGTATTCTTCTGTTATTGTGATATTAGTATATATTATTCTGCTCTAGATTGATTAAATTCAAATATAATAAAAAGGTTAAAGTTAAGATTAAATAAAAATGTACATTCTTTTATAACAAGTTAATTTTATAATAATATTATTATTATCTTTGAATAATATAAATGTCCGATTACACTTAAAACACTCCGATTTAAGACCGGTTGTGTTGAATTCATGTAAAATTGGAAGTGTTTGCATTGAAATTTGTTGTGAATGTGGTAGTATTACAATTACTATCAATGCGGTCCGAGTCATCAAATTGGGCTAAGACCACTGTAAATGTTAGCACTGAGCCGATAAGCTGATAATTTGAAGAAGAAAACGAGAAGAAAATTTGGTTGAATTAAATTTTTTAAGAATATTTTAAATTATATATTTTTAATGTATTTAAAAAAAAATTACTGTAGGGACTAGTCTCCTTTTGACAATGAAATAGCCTTTGGCACTAAATGCAAAATTGATCTTGTCATTTATTCGATGAATGTAGGCCAAACTCTGTAAGCAGTCACATTTTGAGGGATCAATGAAAGCAATTTTGGTTGACAGAAGATTGCCCTATAAAATGCAACAAATATTAGAAGGATTTAAATCAATATTTATAATTATAATGAATCATAAATATAATTGTTTTATTGTAAAATGCGTGTACTTACACTTGTCAGCATTTTTTCTCCACATTCCACAAATACCATCAGTCTTACACAAGTCAAGAGGACGACGGAGAGAACGGAAATGAACTCTGGTCTCAAGCTATTTTCCGCCGCGTGAAAACGTATGGTAAAGGAAATGAGACAATATAAAGTTGTCACAAGGATGAGAATGGAAAAGGTGACATATGACACCAAGAAGGAGCCAAATATTTCATCAAATGTTTGCTTGATCCCAAACAAAGCTTTCATTTTCTTTATGCTCGTTGCTAAAGTCTTTCCCGACAACAAAACCTGCTGTTGTTGTTGCGCATCCCCTTCCCCTCCTCCGTCCTGGAGGAGGTGCTGTTGTGTTGTGGACAAGCCCTTTTGAATATCTTCAACTCTTTTGGTAATGGCTCTTCCAAGAAAGAGGGTGGTACTTGTGGCAAAGAGCAGTCCGATTTCCCCATAAAATCCTCCGGAAAACGTGTGAAGATATTCCAGCACCGGGCTTTTCAGCCCGAATATTCGGAACAATGTGGGAAACTGGTCATTTTTGTAAGCTTTATACATAACTGGTAGAGAGACCCAAGCATTTGTCACCGCATTTGAAATGGAGCCGAGTACAAGGACAAAAAGGGTAAAATTGAGAAATCTGTGGGAAATTTTTATTTGGAAAGTTTTATCATAGCCAGCAACACTTTGAACCAGGATTGCAATGGATTTTGCTTTGCGGAGGCAAAATAAGGGAGCAAAGGAGCGGGAAGTGAGAAGGGCGGAGAGAAACATTTTCAATGCAAAGATGTCAGTTTTGGATAGGCTCACATTTTCAACCGTGCCAAATTGTTGAAGGTAGAGGAGCAAACCAAAAAAGGAGCCTGTGACAGAGGAAATGTAGAGAATGATGCTGACAAATGTTGGAATGAAGAGATAGCGGGGACGAGAAATATTTTCCCGGAGAAGAACAGAGGAACAGGGAAAGAGACCCAGACAATGGCCCAACACTGCGGCACGACGAAACGTCTTGTCGATTGGCTCACTTTTGGGACTAGTATGGATCATGGTGGTGGGGGCTGTTGTTGTTGGTGGAGTGCTGGGGGAAGTTTTCCTCCAAAAGTTGAAATCTTTAATAAAATTCATAATTGTTTCAAAAGCAAATATAAAGCTGTTCTTCTTCTTAGAATTAAAAAAACTTGCTACAACACACACCACACACCAACGCCACAAAAATGAAATTAGTGCATATGCACATTAGTTTATTATTCATAATAAATTGCGTGTTACACATTTGCTCTTTTTTAGCATTTTTATCTTTCTCTCTAGTTCATGTGCTATTTATTATTATTATTATTATTATTATTATCGATCGATATTCTATTTTGGCTTTCATGCTAATTGATAATTTTTGGTTCCTTTTTTTGGTGGTCATGCATGTCATGAGACCAGAATTACAAGAATATCCTACTACAACATGATCATCCGATCAAACTGGTGATCATACTACTTTGCAAATTATATTGGCCATCTGTCATTTCAACATGTCGATCATGATGAGTAATATCCATCATTTCCTCATGCTTGCCATGGAAGTAAATTTGAGTGCCGACATAAAATTATTCTTACAACTTGTTATCTAGTTACAATTCTAGCAAAACATTGCGCAATAATGCCGAGACGTAACGTGTAGAACGTTTCACAACTTTTCATCTAGAAAACCTCAACTTACACCGGAAAAATTACGTATCGTATTATACCGTATACCGTAATTAATCATTATTATTACTATTGTGGAAGTACAATATATAGCGCAAATATATTTACACCTGCGACTAGTCACCTGTTGACGTGCTTTGGAAATGGAAAAGAGAGCTTCTTCTGGAGAAGGAGGACGTCGAAGGACAAGCCCAAGTGTGGAGCAAAAACCTCCACCAGGTAGTAACAGTACTAGACTACATTCTCGTAAAAGTGCTCTTCCTGGTGAGGATGATCCAAACCGTATTTGGGATGATCTGCCCAAGCATTTGCGTTTAAAGAAGAGGATGGCGTACATCAGACGTCACAGGTGAAGTCACTTAGAAAGGACAATAAATAACAACATCGATGTAGTATGGAAGCACAAAGTTCAAAAGAGTAGTAATCTTAACATTCTTGTTTTGTTTTTTTTAATTTTCAGTGACTTGACCGTTTCCTCCAAATACCAACAGTTTAAGCTGCTCATGTGGAAAAATTACATTGTTACGAAACGACGGTGGAAAACTTCCCTTTTACAATTTTTCTCACCCACTTTCTTTGCAACGTTGCTGGTGATTTCCGTGTCAAATAATCCCAGTCCTGGATATGATGATAGGATTTATGACTATTTTGGAGTTGATGATGTTAGGCCTCAGGTATTCAACCACTGCAGTACAATCTACATAACACCCAAAAATCCCGCCACGATTAACTTCAGAGCCCATTTGGAGAAGACTTTCAACAAAGAATTCCAATGTAATTTTGAATTTAATTTAATAAAAATATAGTTTGGGGGAAAATTATGAGACAACAAATTATGTAAACTAAAAATATAATAATAAGTGCATATTCTCCTCCTTTTTTTATCGCGCAGACGAGTTCATGAAAAATGGGAGCGAAAGTATACCGGCACCTTCCAACCTCTGTGCTCTGATTGAATTTTCAGAGGATATGTGGAAGCATAATCAGTCAAATGACACTTTTGCAAAAATGATTACTGTAAGCATTTAAAACAATTAAAGGTTTTTAAAAATTACCCTTATCTTCAAATAATCATGTCACCGTTGAACATTATTAAAATGTATTTTTTCAAAGTATCAAATACGATTCCCGGCCGTACACGATGCCAACAGAACGAGATCCTCTTTTATCGATATTGGTGAAAGGTGGGACACCGAGTTTCTCTATCCAACTCATCTGGTCGATGGAGCTCGTGAGTCTAAAACCCCATATGGGGGACATCCTGGCTATTATGAAGTATACTCAATAATAAATTTAAATTATACTTTCTTCGACGAACGATATTTTTTGCAATTTTATAACATTTTTGTTGTTTCCAAATTTCAGAATGGATTCCTTTACATTCAGCATAAAATTGCGTTGGAACTAATGGAAATCGCGATGGTCCAAGAATCCAAACATCTTGGACAAACAGCAGAAGAGGAGTATGTAGAAAACTTTTGGCGGTTAGCCAACAAAGTAAAAGTGAGACTCCGCCGGTTCCCTTTCCCAGGTATAATTTTTTATTATTGTTATTATTATTATTATTATATTTTTTGCAATTATTATTTTTCAGCCATATCCGGTTATCCAAAACAATTTTCTATAACTCAACCTTGTTTCTTCTACTTAGCTCATGATAGCGAGGCGACAGTGCCAGCAATTGGGGGCGCGTTGCCCACTTCCCTTGTGGTTGGCTATGGAATATCCTGTATCGTTATGACCTTTTTTACTGTCCGAGAAAAGGAAATGGGGATTCGCATGCTGGTCAAAATGTATGGAATTAACGAAAGATACCACAAATATGCTTGGATAATTCATAATCTCCTCTTTCAATCCATATCCGCAATGTTCATGTGTATTATAACTTCGGTACGGTTGCATCCTCAACAAGTTTTAAAATTACAAAAAAAGTATGAAAAATAATTAAAATATTGAGGTTATACGAATATTGCAGACATCATGGTCGAATCACAGAACAAGCGTTGCTCTGATTGAAGACGAATTTTTGGGACTAGCTTTTTTTCTTTTAATTGTTCCGTACATTTTCAATCTCATTTGTTCCATGTCATTACTCGTCTGTTTTTTCAGCCGAAGTAGGCCAAAAATACATTTTAAAAAAATTAGTAATTTAATTTTAAAAATAAGCAATGTTCTAATGTTAATAAGTTCCGTAAATTAAAATTTTATATTTGTAACTTTCCTTTGAACAGCCAACACGGCGTGTATCAGTGTCTGCTTTGTGGCCACCGTCAGTTACCTTCCTTACATTTACGTCAAATCAATCTTCAACATTCTTGGCTTTTGGGGGAAATTTTTGGCATGTCTTCCTTCCAATACCGCACTTGGAGTTGGATGCCTCCTCATGGCTCAGATACAATCTGAAGGGAATGTCCAGATAAGTTGGTCGGATATAATTCGTCGGGACGGAGAATTTTGTCTTGGACACGTTATGATTATCCTGATTGTGATGGGCATAGCCCAACTCCTCCTTGCCAACTATCTTTCCCGCGTGTTCCCCGACAGCGGACTACAAAAACTCCCTTGGAACTTCCTGTGCAAGTCATGGTTCTGGAGAGACCAGCTTCCTCCTGATCAGGTGCCCCTTGAAAAAAGTCAAGAAAAATCATTTGAAGAGAACCATCCAGAGTATTTTGAGGATGACAGTAGCACCAAGCAAAGGAAGGAGCTGTGCATTGAAAATATTTCAAAGTATAATGGAACACATAGAGCTCTTCATAAGGTCAACTTGCTTTGCTATCAGGGTCACGTCACGGTCCTGCTGGGTAATCAGGGAAGTGGTAAGTCCAGTCTATTGAAAATTTTGAATGGGACAATGATGCCATCTTTAGGAACGGTTTATTTGAGCCGCAAGGATTTGTATAAAAATCCGGTTCTGGGGAGGGCATTTGTTGGATATTGTCCTTCGGATGATTTGCTTTTTCCGGATTTGACTGTGGATGAAACCTTGCAATTTTTTACTAATGTGAGGATTCTTGCTCTTTGCGATGATAAGTTTTTTTTTGTAAAAGGTAAGATGTATTTGACTAAAATGAATACTTTGGTTTGAGTTACAGTTAAAAGGCGTATCTAATAGGATTGAAGCTTACGAAGAAGTTGAAAGATTTTTACGGATAACCTCACTATCAGACTTCCGGGATAGCCTGGTTTGTGAGCTAACAAAAAGTTCGCAAAGAATGTTAATGGTTGCAACGGCTTTCTGTGGTGGATCCCGTGTGGTTCTGCTTGACGATCCCACACTAAATCTTTCCGCCTCCCAGCAAAGGGTTTTATGGGATTTTACAGCCCAAGAGAAAAAGCACAGAACAATTTTAGTAGCAATGGACTTGTGTCATGAAGTGGACACGGTTGTGGACAAAATTGTGCTACTCCATTATGGTCAAATTACGGCGAAAGGGTCCCTCGAATTTTTGAAAGACAAGTTTGGTGGAGGTTATCATTTGGAACTTGAGTTGAAAAAGCAATTCAACCAGGAGGCTGTACTGGAAATGGTCAAACGGAATGTTTTGGGCAGTCGTGTTTTCAAAGCGAGGGGAAGACTCATGGATTTTTATTTACCGCAATCCCAATGTCCGTTTTTTGCCGGACTGCTGGAAGAGCTGCATAATTCAATGGAGTTTCTGGGAGTGGAAGATTTCACAGTAAAGTATGTGACATTAGAAGAGCTTCATTTAAGGCTGAAACGTAAAAGTAGCCAACTAGAGGAAACAGATCCGACTTTCAAGTTTGGAGTTGTTGGAGGAGGAGTTGGAAAAGGTCACCCCCACAGTGCCAGTGTTGTGAGTAACCTGTCTCTTCGGAGAATAACCTCCAAAAAAGCGGTTAACAACCCGAACAAAGTTGATGTAACGAAAATGGAACCGGATGTTGATCCCAGCAAGTTTAGTTGTGGCCATGCTTTTTTGGAGTTTAAAGCGATGTTCCTTAAAAATTTTAAGTACTCCTTTAGAAACAAGACCTTGTTTTTAACTGCGGTATGTTAACCAGAATTATTATTAAATCCTAATATTCATATCAGTATCAAAGTAAGTCGAGAAAAAAATGTGGTAATTGTTTTGCAGACATTGGCTCCCTTAGTCCTACTAACTATAACTTGCGTCGTTACAATAAATTTGGAGTTGAAAGTGGACTTAATCCCTCATGTCCTGAACTTCACGGTACACTAATAATCCTTTTGTAAAACATTTTTCACGTATGGATAATTGACGATGTAATAAATGTATGTAACTGTATATTTCATATATATTATTCCACTAGAATTACAAGAGTCCCAAGATTATCACTGACATGTACAGGTCAACCAACGAAGGTGTCTTTATGCGAGCAAGTGTGAGGAATCTTGTCGGGAGACAGACAGGGATTGTGCGAACGAATGTGGCTCATAATGAAAACATGATTACTACCATTTTGAAAGATGTACGTACGCAAACCCGAAATAAATTATCATTTTTCCCAACAAAAAAATATATATGGTGACTTGCTCCTGAAGAATAATATATGCTTTGTGTAGTATAATAGGGCGGAAGACGAACATGATGTAAGCCTTCTTGCAATTGAAATCCTGCCTTTCAAAACACCCGGTTGTAATCACGGGAAAGAGTGTGTCAAAGTTGGGCTCACTGGATACTTCAACAATCAACCCCTTCACACCCCAGCGGTAGTCTTGGCCCTGGTGCACAACATCCTGTTGGACCATGCAGAAGATTATATCAAGCGCACCATAAACGAAACCTATGAGAAGAAAGGCTACTTTCTCAACGTGTCCAATCATCCACTAACTTTCCAACCTTCAGACTATGTCAAGTTCTCGCAAATTCTAATTGGGCCAGGCTACGTGTTTGGGATTTGTACAAGCCTTTGCTACACTCTTCTTCTGGGCTCGTATATTATCATGCACGTCAAGGAGCAGGGATTCCGACACATGCAATTGATGTGTGGTGCAAGCAAGCCGATTTACTGGCTGTCAAATTATTTGTGGAACATGATCCATTTTTCGGTGGTGGCCATACTCCACATGTTAATACTGGCTCTGCTGGGAATTCCTGGCTATCCGTCCGATGGGCAAGACAGGTTGCATATTTTGTTGACCATATTTATCCTTGTGCTAGTTTTTGGATGGACGGGGGTATGCACGGTAGGGTCATATGCAAGCGGCACATATAAGAGTTGGGGAAGAGGATTCGCCAAAATGGTCCTTTTGAAAATTATTAGTGGACCGTTGATCATGATGATGTTGATCCCGACGCAGAGTGACTTTAATAAGGGCGATCGAAGAAAAACATTTACTGCATTGCATAATATATTTATGCTATGTCCCAGCTATGCCTTTGGTAAACATTTATTCATTTTTTAAATTACAATTTTAATGTACATAAGTGTCCCTATTTCAAAATAATAATTGGCTGTTTTTTTAGGCACTGGTCTCTACTCCATTGTCGCAAATGAAATTCACAAAAGGGAGTGCGGCAGGTATGAGTCATTCAATCCGGATAAGTGTGATAAATCCCGGAGTATTCATCCATTCAATGAGTTTGACCAGTCGGGTCTTGGCATCATTGGCTCTTGCTGTTATAATAGTAGGGGAAAATACAAATAAGATGAATGAAATTTATTTTTATTTTTTAACTTTGTTAATTACCTAATCTTTTTTTTCTTTATTGTCTTTTACTTTTGTAGGGCGAAATACGTACTCTTTCATAGCCTACGGGATTGGAAGAAATATACTCTGCATGCTCTTGGTTGTAGTGTTTTGTATATGCCAGAAAATATTTTTTTACTCCAAAAAAATGAGATCCTTGCAGAAAAGGATGTTGGATAGAAAGGTTAAAAAGTGGCAGCCACTCATTGTCAACGAGCATGAAATTAAGGACTACTTTGTTTTGGCCGAGCAGGCTAAAATATACAATGAGGAGGATGCCCGTGAGCTAACAATCAAGTAACAATACTTCTATGTATTATTTGCAAACAATATCCGGTTTCCCATTTTGTAAACTTTAATTTTGATCAATAATAATAATGATTTTGTCTTTAAAGGAATCTCACACTTGAAACACCGGTCTACGTCAAATTAGATAATATTTGCCTCGAGGTGAAGAAAGGTGAATGCTTTGCCTTATTAGGAGCCCTTGGCTCAGGTTAGTGACATTTTTTAAGCATATTTATAATACCTAGTCGATTTTTTTCTCCGGAAATAAAAAATGCTTACAAATTATTAAATATGGTTTTTTTTTTATAAAATTGAAGGAAAATCAACGTTTTTGAAGACACTTTGTGGATACAATTATCTTCCAACTTATGGGGATGTAGAGTTTCGTGGCTTGTCATTGTTAAATAATTATGATAAGGTAAGCCTTGCATAATTATTACTGCTATATACTCACCGAAAAATGAATATGATGCATAAGAATATAATAATGTGTTATTATTATGTTTTTTTTGGTTGTACGCAGTACATCAAATCATTCAGCTACTGTCCAGACTTCAACCCATTCCTTAACGAACTAACTGGAGATGAGGTTATGCATATCATGGGGATCCTACGTGGGTTCTCTCGCCAAACTCTGGAAGATTACTCCAGCATGATGAGCGAGAACCTTGGGATGACCATGGCCATGGAGCATAAAATCAAGACATATAGTTTCGTACAAGTTAAGAAGCTTTGCTTTGCGGTGTCTTTAATGGGAAAGTTTGATGTTTTGCTCCTGGACAACCCTACACATCATATGGATCCTAAATCCAGAAAGTTTATCATGCACAATGTCAAGCAGCTTATGGAAAAGGGGGTCGTCGTGGTTTGGGCATCTCACGGGTAAAAAAATATACTTACTACCACCAAACCAAAAGCAAATTATAATAATGACTACTGATTATTTCGTAATACGAAACTATTCCTCGTTTTTTTATAAGAATCGAGCACTGCGAAGGGATTTGCTCTAAAATGTCAATTTTGGTAAATGGTCACCTGAAATGCATTGGAAGCTTGCATCAACTGAAGCAATTGTACGAAGGAGGTTTCACGATCATTGTCAGATTTGTTCTGGATAAGGACATGGTAAAAAAACATGATCTATTTACAAAAAAAAGGAAAATATTTCAGCGGTTAACAAAATATTTTATTTATTTTTGTAAACGTTTTTGTAGATTTACTTCACAAGTAAAAAGAACATTCAAATGGAGAACGAATTGCGTGAAGAGGAGGAAATTGAAGAGACGGTCGAATCAAACGCAAAACAATTCGAACGCCAACAACATTTAAAGGAGGCTCTAAGTGAGGAAGAATTTGAGGAGGTGTTGTCTGAATTGGCGCCGTGGGAGCAAGACTTGTGTCCTTTTGCGAGATTCTTTGAAGATAAATTTCCAGGTGATCATACAAATCTCTCCATTGCCTTAAATTACTATTAATATTATTATGGTTAAAAATAATTTATAAATCTATAAAAAAAATTGTTTAGATTCCATATTAGTGGACAAGCAACCTGGTTTCATTCACTATCACGTCCACAAGGACAAAACCACTTGGTGGGATTTGTTCAAAAGAATGGAGGAAGCGAAAGTTGAGGCGGATGTGGACTCCTACTACATCACTACCACTAATCTGGACCAAGTCTTTTTCAATTTCACTCGGGGTCAAATCACATTTGATTTGGAACGATATTAATTATTTTTATTAATATTCTATTAACTACATTTATTAAGTATTTTAGCACAATTTGTTAATAAATTATATTTCTTGTCATCAAAGTGCAATCCGTATTTTCCATCCAAAATATCCTGAATAATAATTATTATTCATGACTTTGTAAACTGGAGGATGACCACCAAGTATGACGCTAATTGACTGATAAACTATAAAAATGCAGGCACACCTATTAGATACTAATAGAAACATTATTGTGACAAGGATGTAATTATGATAAGCAAACTTGATAATTACCGAAAGAACTAAGCGTTTATTCAAAACCAGCATATTCCCCACTTGGATTTTTACCGGGTCATTGTAAATCAAGTCACAGATTAGCTTCATCTAAAATAAAAATTGTGCATATATTTTTAATAGTAAGAAATGATTGTAATGTAAATATTAGTTGTGAAAAAAATTGTCACTTCAAGCCTTGTCTCAAAGTCATCATCCGCCGTGTCCATTTCAATCACTTCTTCAGCAATTGACGCCTCCTAGAATAAAATAACTTTTTTTAGGCTCCTCCTTACTTTTACTGCTACCATCACAATTTATGCATATATATTTTTTATACCGCTTCAGATATATTTTCAGCCAGTTGTGCTTTCCAAAGAAGAGAAGCAATAAAAAATGCAGAGTAAATGAGTGAATAAGCCATAAAGTTGGAGTTACTACTTTCCTCCAGTGCATTATTCATAAAGAGGAATGTGATCATGGACAGCATGAGGAGAACAGAAGTAAACACTTCAAAAATGGACCAAAGATTTGATAAGCTGATATAGCTTTCCACTCGAGCTGCCTGGACCCTAGTTAAAGAGATGAGATCGACCCACGCAGTCACCTGCCCTTTTGTTATGGACTTTCCACAGGATGCATATTCCGCGTGCATCCCTTTCAAAATTTCTTGATACGCTGTGGTCAACGTTTGAAGGAGCATCATGTCCCGTATATATGACACAGCTCGGGTACCAAAAACGTAGACTATTTGAGAATATGCGAATATATGGCCAATGGAGGGTCCAGCAAATAGCAAAAAGTTGTAGGGTTTCAAGGAAATAAGCAGAGCACAGAGTGGGATTGACCAAACTAGAGAAAATGCTACTAGATGCAGTTTTAAACTCTTTTCAAACTTGTGGGAGTAGTAAGGAAGGAAGCTGGACTCAAAATTGCAGAGAAAGTGGGACCATTCATTGAGAAAGTGACAGACAGGGGCCACATCAGAAGATTGGAGTACAGCCAGAATCCAGGCGCCGAGGGGGAGTGAAAGTTTGATCAGATTGTCAACGGTGGAAATCAGTTGAGACTGGATGAATAAGGAATTATCCAGCCAGTTTTGCACTTCCACGCCACTAAAAAATACAAAGCTACAATATTTGGTGTGATAGAAAAAGAAAAAAAAATTAAAATCACATATTTTTAAAATTTGATTTTATATGCATGTTAATTTTTGTATGTATTTTTTACAGTCTGATTCCAAATGGTCCATCTCTATCCAAAAGCCCGTTGCAAATCCAACATGTTAAAAGCGTTCCGCTAAAAATGAGCTGCAGACAGGACCGGAGAAACGCAATAGAAATATACTTGAATTCGAAACGCAAACCAGTTTCCTCCGACGATTTAAGGATTTTTACAGGACAAATTCCAATATACTTTCCGATAAAAATAAGTGGATAAAATATTCGGGCAATTATGCAATATTTTGGGGGAACAAAATAATTGGTAGATTTTCCCAAGTTTATTATTGGGTCGTCTCGAGTTGGAGGAGTGGGTGTAAAAGAAGAAATATCGGATTGGACTAATTTGGGGAGTAGAGCAGGTTTTTTGGGAAGGGGATAAACCTGAGTTTGTTTGATCACTTGTTGGAAATCTATGGCGTCAAGTGGGGTCATTTTTTCTAAAAGAAAAGTTTATTATTTTTTTAAGCCAACTTTAGTCAAACGTACGATCAGACCAGCAATAGTGCATGTAAAAAACAGCTCCGTAATTTAATTTGCCAATAAATTATTTCTTTTGTCACAAATCAATTAGAGAATATATTGAGTTTGCTATGCTGGCGTGATAAAAAATCTACAAGTCATTTAATTAATGTGTTCATGCTTCGTGACTTTGTACTTTTGACCTTTCGATCTGTTGTCGGACGTCCTGAAATAGTCAAAAAAAATTGGTTTCAAAAAGTAAATTGAATTGTTTTAGTTTAAATTTGAGGGTTAATGTATGTAGGTATGTCTGTATACATTTTTCTTACTTCATTTTGTTTTAAACAGTTACAAAATGGATCACGAATAAGTAATATGACAAGTTAACATGAATTACTTTTAATTTAATTGATTTTACGGTAAAAAAATCATTCCTTTCTTTTACATTTTGCCACCAGTTCCCCCAGACCATAAACTATTTATTTTTTTGCGCCGACGACGACATGACATGACAAGACAAGAAAAATTTAATTCGTTGCATAATCAATTCTCTTCATATAATACCTTAATTTTCTAAAACAAAATCGTTGTATCACGAGCCAATTTAACATAACTCATGCACCTATAATTTCACTTAATTTACGGATATTATTTGCTTCACTGCAGCAGCAACAACAACAACAAAAACAGCATAAAATAAAGTCGTCAGCCATTTTTTGTTTTGTCCTTGTATTTCGGTGACAGGGCAAATCCTTTGTTTATTCTAATAATTGCGCATAATAATGTGTCGTTAATCAGCCATCATTTTGTAGGCTTTGAGCTGATAAAAAATATATACTTTGCACAAGAATTATATATTTATATTTTTGTGTCACACACGAGGCGCGGTGGCGGCGGTGGTGACACGAGGTGTGGTCCCCGTTATTACCAATATTTCACCTAATCATTTAATCATGTGTGTACACAAAAACAACACAAAAACTCATTTGACAAT
>JAHZNC010005649.1:0-23125 GCA_027744095.1 Zhuqinia jingwanae | reverse complement strand
AATTACAAATTACTTATCTAATATTTTCAGCTTTCAATTACAAATTACAAATTACAAAATGTAATTTCAATTACGTAATTCAATTATGTAATTGTAATTTGTTCCCATCTCTGAATCTGGGCATCCAAAGACCAAGGGGTTTGGCTTCAACATTCAGGTCCTCATTTTCCCGACCTCTCGGCTCAAAATTTTTCTTCCAGCTATCCTCCTGGCGGGCTTATAAATGAACAAATTTTTTTATGCATTTCATTCAAGAGTGCATCTTCCATTGACGCAATCGGAAGCGTTTTACAGTATAGCAGACCATTTGTGTATAACTATTCTATTCACTCTGGCATGGAAAAGCTTGTACCTGAATTGGTGAAAGCTGCAGAGAAGAGTGTCGCAGTGAAAAAAGCACCAGGGTACAATACATATCCGTTAAACAATATGGGAACCTACCTACAAATTAAAGTTCACGCAAAGTTTCGGAGGGAAATATATTCAACTTGGATCGCTCCAGAGTATGACACGGGGATTAGATATTCAATCTGGGATGAACGGTGCACATCCACTGAAATCCAACTGCACTTCAAACAAGTGGCCTGTATACAATGTTTTAATGAAGAATGAAAGTGCGCAAAACTTTTCGTATATTGATGATCATTCAAAATGGGCAGTATCTTCGAATAAGCAGAGACCTGTGATTTGTATTGGATATCTAAATAGAATGGTAATTACCCAACTCATAACTTTGAATTATGCGTGAAAACATGAATATTAGTTTCCTAAAAAATACTTTGATCATCCAGAAACCCCGAAAAACCCACAAATATGGTTGGCATTTAATTCACTTGTCAGAGAAATCCAGCCTTGCAACTCTACAAATTATAATTTAAAACACTCAAATATTGGTAACATTACATACAAAATCAGAAAATAAAAGTAGAATAACATATTTTTTTAGAAAGTCAAAATTTTATTTTCCACCAAAAATTATATTAAAACTATATGTTGCAGTTAAAGTGCGCACATTCACAGAACGTCTGTATGAATAATTGGATGACGACGGTCAGCATTTAATTTTGATGCCTTGGATTGGTTGGCTAATTATGTAAGAGTAATCAATTCGCTTCTTTGTAACATTTATAACAATAATTTTGTAATAGCAATATGCGAGTTTCCTTTTACATTATGACATATTATTTACAATCGAATTAAAATACACGTTAGAGCGTCACCTTCTCGTGTATGGACTCTCTTGAATTGAAGGATTACATTTTAGTTTTAATTTAATTTACATTGTTATAATGCTTTAACAAATTCATTTTGGTATAATATTCAGTTATGACTAATTGTTACTTTTGTTTTCCAAAGTAAAAAAATGCAGCCCAGCTTATTATTGCGTCAGAAGATTACTTTATGCCGTCTTTCTTTTTGTGGGAGATATACATAGCTCGAGTTGAGTAGATTTGTTCGTTAAGCACGTGGAAGTTGACATACTTCGCAGTTGGGGCCGCTGTGGGAGTTATTATAAGTACAGTGAGCGCACGTCCATAGTGACTGGGGAGCAGTCACCTGCTGAGTATGAGAACTGGATCCTGCAGAACCGGATGAGGTCGGTGCGATTGATGATGATTCTACTATTCTCTGAACCTACAAGTTTACAAAATCATATAAAGAAAGAGCATTAATCAATTGTTTCAAACATGTACATGACAAGACAGACTAAGTATTTCATTAAAAATACTTACGGTTTCCCAACATTCCAATTGCTTCCATTCATTTGCTTTTACGCTATCATTGCTTTTAATAGCTTCTAGTAGTGGACCCATATATTCACGGAGGGAAACAAAGTCCATCGTTGCAATGTACACCAAGAAATGGAAGTCACTAGCCATCTCCAAGAAAGATGTCGTGCTACTGAACTGGCCCAAGTATCTGGCAAAGTCGTTGAAATCCTGGAAGATGACAATAAATATGAAAATGAGAAATGCCGATGCAATAACCAATCCACTGAACACTGAAGGCGTATGGATTTCTTACTTGAGTATGTCCGTCCACCAATCTATTTTCGACGGGGAAAAATCGTTCAATAGATTCCTGAACCACAAAAGTAGACCTAGGAACCTTGGGCGTGGACACGGGTACATCTACCAGAAGGTATTCTACAGGAAGCGGTCTTGCAAGCCTAGTAACTTCATTGCCATACTCATCTTTTTGCTATACGATAACAATTAGTAGTAGTTAGTACTTTTGCTCACCATTTGAAAAACATTATTATTATATTGACTACATGCTTCATATCTAAATGATTTACATATATCGTATTATCTAAACTTGCTGCCAATTGATTAACTACTTCCAGTTTGTCATCGTTTAGACTGAAATTAATCCCGTCCTTGGTAGTCTCCTGAGGTGGTTCATATATCGCAGCTACTCTTGCTCTGCTCCAAACAAAATTAATATGAATGAATAATAAAAACAACATGTGTATATCAGAACAATAAAAATAATGTGACTTGTATTGCTCGTACCTGATTCCTAAAGGCACATCAGTATGTTCTTCATACTGACCAAATAAGAAGCCCATTCTTTGACATCCTGTAGCCTTCCAGTAGGACAAGAACCGCTCTACAATCTTTGAGTTTTCGAACATTACATTATCAACGTGCCGATAGACTTGTCGGTTTAATGTAACAGCAGACGGCTGACATTTGGAACAAATTCCCTTCGGCCACGGTGGATGAATAGTACACCCATCAATTATACTTACACGTAAGTCTTCAAGTTCGGCAAACTTTCCCCTGATAAAAACAAATATTACACAAGTCAAAGGACCAAGTATGCAAAATATAATGCTTAAATGCTTCTTGCTCTACACAACTTACTTATCAACACCCCCTGTGATCTTTTTGAGATAAGAATGAAAAGATAGATGCTTAATATTTTGTTCTTTCAAATGTCCGTCATCGTAAGGCTCTAATGGTGCACAGAACACACACTGCCCTTTGTCACCGTGTCGACACATCTTTGCATCTCTGTTACGCCTAATCAAACCAGTCTGTTTGCTCAAGACATTATCAACCTCATCCTCCTTTATATTTCCCAATGAAGCTGATCTGGGAGGCAAAGGCCTTCCATCACTGATACTACCACTTGGAGTGGATCCACTTGATGATGACCCCGCCGTCGCATCTTGCATTTCTACGTCATCTGGTAAAAGGTTGACTCCTTTTACTGGTACAATGTACAATACATCTCCATGATTGACCCCATACTTTTTAACGGTTTCAGACTTTGATGACTTTATCTCAGAAGAGCTTAAGTTTCTTCTATCTTTATGCAATGTGAAGGCAAAGGAGACGTATCCAAAAGCTTCTTTTACCTGTCAACATTTACATTGTGCGTCAGATTATGTTTTATTATTAAATACAAACTGTTGCTTTTGCAGTCACATTTACAAAAATACTCACTGTCTCGTATAGTCCTCTTGTGTTCAAGGTGAGCTCCACTTGAATTCGTTTCAATCCTTGGGGGGATTGCAAACGAAGAGTTATCTGCGTAGCAAGAAAACAAAAAAAACTTTCTCCAAATCTGTCGTAATCTAATAATACACTGATCAATAAAAAATGAAAACAATAAACTACAAATTACCTGTGGTTCAACCATCTGTCTTCCAAAATATGAGAACCCCTACTGAAAATACTTTCTTCGCGCTGAAAATACAGCCTCGTCCTGAGAAAGACCAACAATTTCCTCGCCTTGAAATTATTCACTTGCTCTCATTCCTTATGTTAACATTGATATAGCTTTCCCAGTTTTAAGCACAGCAGCACTTTGTTTTTCTATTTAAAAATTATAAAGCATAAAAACACAATAAGCACAAACGTTATTTCACAGGTATGGCCGAATACGATTCTAAATTGTTGAAGCCCTGTGAATTGGGCCTTGTGTTATTAGTAACGATGTAATTAAAATGATGTAACTTATATTTTTTGATCTGATCAGTAACTACTGTTTGTACTGAGAAAAAAACTACTTACTTGAATTAAAGTGCGAACTCGCGCAATGCAAAGCGGATAAATAAATTTGCTAAATAATACAGTTTCCCGTTTTTAATACACTGCTAATTTTTTGAATCTTATGGCTCAAAATTACACTTAACCAACGTTCCAATTAAATTTACAAATTATTTTGCTGAATGATCTTCCTGTCAGTCATCTGTGGTGTATATCATAAAATTACATTGCAAAAAGTACAATGACACGACAAAAGCTCTTCAACTTTTGCGCCAAATTATTTTATGAACTTTCACTCAATGGTCGTAATGAGTTGGGGACCCTTGAGAATTTTTAAATGCATTAATAGAAGTAGAAAGACGCGCAAGTGTGTGCTTTTGTAAAGTCAACAAGCAAAAAGCAAGCCAAAGCCAACTAGCCAACAACGAAGAGTGAGTGTATGCAAGAAAAAGTCCATCCCAGCGTAACTATCTTCTTAATCTCTTGTTTCTTTCTCCGAAAAAATGAACATTCAAGAAACTCTACAACTCAGCTTCTCAATTTGTTAGGGAAAACAATTTTTTTTTGGAATAATTAGGCAGAAGTTTGCTCACTAAAACCAACCAGCCAGAGAGCCTCATGCATCGTCATCATAATATACAGTTTACCCTTTACACATACATAATATGTAAATATGCCTAAAGTGGTATGCTTTCACTTGGAACAGTAGATATATGACACATACATGTTTACTTTTTGGAAAAAAAACAGCAGTTCATCTTCACCAATCAATGTTTTTTTGTTTGTTTTACATACACCTCTCATAAAGCTTAGTTAGTGCATCAATCTTTAAAGCAGATGTGCACTACTTGGGTATTTGGAATGTAATACCTGGAAAATTTGTTCAAGGATCTCACCTGAACGGTATATGATGATGATGGAACTGCTACTGTTTTTAGGAACATAAATTAAAGGTGAAAGTTAAAGTCGACGGTTGAAAGAAAGAGTTGACCTATTCCCTTATCTCTCTAGTCAAAAGTTTGCTACTATTTAAGTTAAGTGTTTTAGTGTGAAAGTGTGATTTTTGGAGGAATGGGAATGTCATCCATCAATACCAAATGTTTAAATTACTATTGGTTGACGTAAAAATATGAATAGGACTAGCGTACCAGAGCATCGGAGCTATAAAACTAGTATTGATTTAATGATTTACATATTATTACATGGAACCTTTATAAGCGTTAATTATTCTGTCAGCGTGTGCATGTGTTAATTGTACGGTAAACTAATATAAAATAGTGGCGATGACCATGGATCTGGCGACTAACTTTGGTAAGTTATCTTTGCCTGTGGCATGTAACTAATAATAACGTAATAACCATCACGGGGATTCTGATTTTTGGTAAATGTGAATATAACTTTTGAACAGAGGAACTGATGCTAAGATCACCCATTCCACAACATGAAATGAAAACTTTCCTGAGAGATATGCGACGTACTTCTTCAGGGACAGTGACGGTTTCAAAATTGTTGGCTGCTAAAATTCAAAGTTCTTCTGAAGCTCAAGCCATACATGCGTTTGAGGTAGATTTTATTTTATATTAAAGAACAAATTGAGTGTAATGTTTTTTTTTGCCTAAACATATTTTGTTTTTCTTTTCTAGTTTCTCGAGGCAGCATTGGAATCAGAGACGGAAGGATCAATTGAGTTCAGAACTGAGATAGGAAGGTATAGATTCCTCAATGAAATCATCAGAATTTTGTCACCAAAATATTTGGGAGATAAAACTCCCGAAGGTGTGAAGGAGCGTGCTATTCAATTTTTGGAGGATGCATCAGGACCCAAAAGAAAACGTTGGTTCCCCAGCGAGCATTCCAAAGTCAATTCAGTTTATCAATCTTTAGTTGACGGAGGAATAATTCAGGTTTACAATATATGTTTTTTTTTAATTTACTAGTAATGACCTTACAGGTCACACAGTTCAGCTTTATAATCTTTATGGTTATTTCATTTTAAGAAGGCAAGTAGACTAGCAGATGAAGACGCAGAATTTCAGAAGAGCATATTTGAAAGAGGTGAGAATGCGGTCATTCTCAAACGACTTCTTCAATCCAAGGATCCATCAGATTTGCAAGCAGCTAATCGTCTCATAAAAAATTTGGTTGATGAGGAAGCACGGAGAAATGAAAGGAGAGCAGAACTGCATTCTTTAATTGACAGAATTGAAACTTCAACTGGCCTCCTGACTGAAATGCTCACGCAACCAAATATCGACAAAGAAATCGTTGACGAGTTGGTGGACACTTGTCGTAGTCTGCGACAAAAATTGGGTGGAGTGGCAACTGAAACAAACGACGAAGCTACATCTCTACTTCAAGCCAGTGAAAACATTGAATCTGTCTTGTTACTTTATGACAGCAAGAAAGATTATATAGGAAAGTTGAACAAACAAAATGGTAGTGAAGCTGTTGTTACAGGGGCAGCAGCAAGTTCCAGTTCTTCTGTTGGTGGAGCCATGTCAAAATCAGAGTTGTCTTTGGCTGACCAACTGCTGATGACATTGGGTGATGAGCAAATAAATGGTGTAATACAACAACAGTCGCATGCTAATCCAACTAGAAGTAGTAGTATTAAGACTTACGACAATAGTGACAATCTGCTGTTGAATTTGGATATCGATTTAAATCCAATTTCTGCGTCCACCATTGCTCATAAATATGCTGTATCAGAACAGGACACGAGTAAAAATATGAAACCTGAACCTGTGGAACCATTTGATGAACTCTGTAAAATTAGTAGGGAAATGATGGAACAAGGATTGAAAGGCATGCCTAATTTATCGCAGTCAAAAAAGTAAGCACCATTCAAAAGAAATGTGCCTTTATTTCTGCATAGATATGTTTTAAAATGTTTATTTTTAACTGGTCATAACAGGACTGATAAAACACCTCTAAGTCAATTAAAAAAACTACCTCAAGAAGCTCAGACCACTTTACACCAACAGCTTTCTCCAAAGAAACTTCCTACAATACAACCTTTGACACCCCCAAATTCGTTTCCTGATCCTATGAACCTTTTATTAGATCTCGACTTTCTGGATAAGCCTTCTGCAACGTCTACACAGGACTCATCGACATCATCCAGTTCCTCAAATAATCTCAGAGCAGAAAATAATGTGGTTGCAAAGTCGACAAATTCAGGTGGTCAGACGAAACCAACTACTAGACAGAAATCCTCATCAAATGAAAACGAAAATCCGTTGCTTGTTTTGGGAAGTGAAAAGTCACCAGTGGACAATAACAATAAAAAAAATTCTAACAAAAACGAAAACATTAGTAAACCAATCACAGCGGAGGATCAACAGAAAATTACACAGGAAAGTTCAGTAGCAACTAAAACTACCGCCACTACTACACCTACTACTAACTCCCTTAATGGAATGGATAATGGGAGGAACACCGCATTTTGCCTCAATAGTGTGAAGGAACTGGACCTTGAAAAGATTGATCTAGTCGACGATATAAAGCCACTTGAGCTAAATCTTGAAGAAGAAAGTTGTAAAGATGTCAGTCTCACACTTACATTTGGAAAGTATCCTAGTTTTCCAAATTCCGTCAATGTGGCAGTTATAACATTGACTAATAAGAGAAGGAATGCAGGCCTGCTAAACTATGTTTTTCAACTTCTACCTCCAAAAGGATTGCAGGTACTACTAAATTATTTCCTAGTAATGATGATTATTACGTCTCTGTATAGTGTGTAGTGGAGAATATATAAAGGTTTTTTTTACTGCAGGTGAAGCTACTTCCTCCAGCTTCTATGGAACTTCCACCTTGGAAAAAGACGTTTCTACCTCCTCCAATATTAACTCAAGTCGCTCTTATAGCTATACCAAAGTCAAATCCTGTCATCAAGACTCAAAAACAAACACAGCCAAATATTAGGTTTATATTGTCGTATTGTGTTGAGGATGAAACTACCTTGCATAATGGTGATTTTTTGCTTCCATCATGTCTTTTATAGTAGCATTCTATATTGTTATTAAGCAATTGTAAGAGGACAAGATAAAACGGCATTTTCTCCATTTCTATCTGGTATATGCAGTAAAAAGTACATAACTGCACCATCATCATTTACACTTGTGTGTCCAATTTTACCTTAATGTCTGCAGTGTGATACCCTAATTTTTTGAGCTTTACAATTACATGACTGTTTTTATAATTAATAGGTGTGTACAGCCCCAGTCAAGCAACTTATACCAAAGCATAACTGTACATTTAACGATAAAATGCATTAAATTTATTGTAACACATGGATGTGTTTTATTATTATTATTTATCGTTTGCAGTTTCAGAATTCAGAGCACCTACCAGAGGAGAATTCAGTTTTTGTGACGTTTGAAAAAAAATTATGTGTTATTGTAAATTATAAGCTGTACCAAAGTATTAAAATATAAAGATAAAACCGCGCCCGCAAATTGAAAATAAATTACACTGCTACTTTTACGTTTTACATGACGTATATCAATTATTTTCATCAAATAATTCGGTTTAATCTTTTCACGCTTAAACTTTAAACATTTAAACTTAAACTTTTTTCAATGAGGGGCCATAAAGTATACAATACTAGATCAGTAAGTTTACATTGTTGCAATTCGCAATTTTAACTAAATTCATAACAAATGGACGAATCCCAATTTTAAACGTGTACATGAATTTAATACGAAACACTACTGCTGGCATGCAAAACTGGAAAACAGAGATTTCTACGAAGAATAATAATAATTATTTATATTACAGCAATTCTGTTTGCGTAAAAATTGTACAATACATTATTGGTGTGTGTATTCTACTTACCACTATAAAAAATTTCTTTCGTCGATTCTCCTGAATTACATATAATATTAAGCACGTAAACTATCGTGTAATTAAATACAAAATACATACACAAGCACAATTTTTAATTCACTAGCGAGGGTCGGAGGGGCCACCCATGCCAACTCCTGTGACACCTCCAGGAGTCCCTTGTGCATCATAGGGAGCTGCCCCCGCTTGCGTCATGAGGTCAGAGATATTTTTTTCTAGGTCATCAACTCTATTCCCCATCTCGTCAATCCTGTTCAAAATTTGATCAGACATTGTTTGGAATTTGTCTTGCATATTTTGTAGGAGTCCTTGGACCTGGAATTTATAGTAAAATGGGAAAATGAGATACAACGATAATTAGTGATATTGGAAATTATAGGTTTACTAAACATTAGCATCACTAAGTTCCGTAATAAGTATAAAATATTAACATGTACATATTGGGTGAGCTCTTGCAAATTTTTTGGGTTTGGATCGTTTTTGTCAATGTTATCCACAACAAGGTCTGCCATTTTCTAAGTAATTGAACTTAAAACTTCTTGAGAAGTAAGGATCGGTCGACACTGACACGGCTTTCCTTTGATCTTCCTTTGATAATACTTCCGGTTTTGCTAATTCACAGGGGAAGAGCTACGCACGGTGATGTATCTTCGCTTTTGAGAATCAGATTGCATATAAAATAAAATAAATAAAACGGCATAATTATACACAACTCTTCATATTAATAAATGTCAAACACAAGAAACAAATATCTTAATTTTTAATGTTTTGTTGTTGTTAAAGAATCAACTAACTTTGATACTTCTCTCTATTATTACTCCAAACCAAATTACACAAGGTTATACTTACAACGTGAGTTAAGAAGAGCAGAACTACTTTTAAACAGACAAATCACATAACACAGAACACAATAACAGTGGATGCATAAATATATAGAAAAAATAAATACGCTTAAAATATTTTTCTGCTACTAGACTCCCTTCCTTTTTGAATAAAAATTTGTATTTTGGTTTTTTTTTCAGCTGTTGATCTACTGGAAAGTCTATTTACAATATAGGTGATAGGGCACAAAACAGAAAGGATTGCATTTGGTGAGCAATGCAAAATGCAATGAGATTTCTACACTACGAACGACTACACCATTGATTGAATTACTGCAAGCAATGCACTGCAATATGTGTGCATGAAAAGATCACTTGATTTGATTCTGAATACTATGCAGAAATTGGAACAAAGTAAAATTTATTTACAGTTGAAACAGTAATAATAAGATTATATGTTATGCAACAACTTTCTTCAACCTTGAAAATAATATACAAATGGATGTTTGCATTGCATGCTAGAACTTTTTATAGAAACTGTGGCCGATTTTATTAGAAAAGAGAAAAGGGTTAATTTATATATTGACCAAATAAATAATTCCACTTCCGTGTTTCATTTCATAAAAAAATCCCAAAATTACCTTTATAATGTTTTATCACGGAAGCAAGAGATATTTGTTTCCTTTTTAAATTGACGTTTTAATACTAGTCAAATAAATATTGGGGAAAAGGGAACCAAGAAAGAGGATGAACTTTATTTCACTTTGAATTGCAAATTGTGTCAATATAGTTTACTCTTGCAGAGCACAATACACAATGCAATATAGTGTTCAGTCACTTCCGGAGTCTCACACTTCCCCAGAAAACTGTTCTCGGATCAAGAGCACAGAGCAAACTGACCAGTACACCGAGAAATGTTCTAGCTCCAAGGGAAATATTTCCTTGTCATATAAAAGCAAACTGTGCCCAGTAAAATATTGAAATAATGCTGAAGCTGGAAATGAACAGAACGGAAGGAAGAAAAACAAAACCTGTGTTCCTTGTGCCATCAAAAACCAAGTCACCAATCCTTTTTCATTGAAGAAAAGTACATACATATGTACCTATCATTGTACTTTTCCAGTAAAATGCTGTGCAAGTAGGGCAAAATCATTCTAGTTTTCCCAGTATCATGTCGATAAAAATTGTGTAAATCATTCTCCCCTTCCCAAATTGGTTTTTGCTTCGTACCAAATAATCTACAACAACATAACACAGTACTCTTGACTATTGTGAAATGAAAGCTAAAAATGTTGATATTGCTTTATTCATGTGGTATCGGCAATTTTGCAAATAAAACTGAGAAATAAAAAATGACCATTAACTTTTTGTTCACTATTTGAAATTCAAAATGTGTATGTATAAATAATGTTGCACAACACAATATAAATACATGGATGGATATTTGTGGACGTGACCTTGCTCGCAGCAAAATTAGTTAACTCCTTCATTTTTCATCATAACGTAACGTTTTTCATTTACTACAGTTGCAACTTGAGTTGATTTTACGAGCCAAAATGAATATGGGAATACAAAGGAAATATAATATATACTGCGATAATCTGCAAAAAAATATATATCAGATTTTGGAATTGGAATGAATTCAAAGTTAAAAAACTTTGTACGCAATTTTTGAAAAATATACGCAAATAATGCGTATTAAATTCGTATAAACAATGTAAACCGATACCTTCAATATGGAGAGGTCAAATACTTTTTTGCTTGAATGACTAAAGGCTACCGCACTTGTTTGTTTAATGCATGACTCATTTTTTCATCTTTTCTGAACAACAGAAACTTAAAAATATGCATTTGGACTGACCACTAAAATTGCCCATATGTAATTGGACCTTGCTAGAAATGAACTTGTAACAGTGTTAAGTATTTTTTCTCTCCCTTGAATAAATTGAGTTGCTGGATGGGTGGATGAGATAATATCTCCTTAAATGATGATGATGATCCTTCCAACTAATTAATATTTTTTGAGGGGCCCCCCTTTTCAAGCTTAAAGGATGGGATACTTTTTTATTGCCTATTCAAATACGTAAATTAGCTTGGTTACTTTTGGCTAATTGTTAATTTATTCCTTTTCATTTTGTTACAGAAATATGCAAAAGTTTGGAATCACAAAACATGCATAATATTCATTCTGCATTTCCATTTAAATACGGCAAAACAGGATGCTAAAATGTTCAAACATCCTCTATAAACCCTATATTATATACTATGTTTGCCAATGTGTTGTCATCCAACCAAAACAATGGTCGAATATGACTGGTACAAATGGTACAATGCATGACTATCTGTATTGGGCTCAAATGAGATCCCTTAACACACCCACAAACTTCTGTGTACCATGATGGATCACTGCACACACCTGTTTCAGTAATTCACATATATATTTTTTAACATTAACAAATCAAGGGTAATCAAATCAATCATTCATTCAAATCAAATGTGCGTCGGCTCCCTGAGACTATATGATGCACACATTTACTTACTGTGCAAAACTTTTTTCCAGAACTTTTTGGCATACAAATTGTATTCGCAATGAGCATTCAGGTTTATAATCATGCAAAATGTTCTTTGTTGTTAATGATATAATTAATAATAATTAATTACCCTTTACGATATTTGTAGGTCTTCACTCACACAGACATAGACGGTAGTAGTCTTCTTGAAAAAATGAGCTGATGAAGTCAAACCAAGTGAACCCTAAATTCATACAAGTTGCATCCGTGCGAGAGAAAAAATCATGGGTCACCTGCTTACTTGTTTGTAAATCACCTGAGCTTATTTTTAATAGTGGGTTGAATTAAAGTCTTCCTGAATGCGCTCCGGTAGACGTCACAATAATAAAATGCAAGGAGGAAAGTTGCATTTAAAATTCCAGAAATGACCTAACGTTATTATTACTAAAATCAATGAAGCTGTTGTGGCATGTGCATAAAAAATGAAGATGATCCCATCATATAACAAGTGCGTATGATCTGCCAATAAGAGGCCATTTTTCAGTGTTCACACGGTTGAACAGTTATAATAACCTTCAAATCTCTTGATTTGATGAATGAGTAAGGAATATGATAGTGGTAATTAAATTTTAATTTGCATGCATATGTGCAAGCTGCCGTTTTTACTATATGAAATAGTGTAATTTACTAACGCTATGATATACCGCATAGAGCTAAAGCACATGGTCTCAAAACTTAATTTTCAATATTATTAATTAGTAAATTCCACAAGTCTAGCAATGCCCCTATATGTTTTTTCAATCTTCATTTACAAACATGCTCTTTTTATTGTATTTTAGAACTATGTATGACTTTAACAATCCAGATCTAGATATTTATGAATACAAATTTTTGTTTTTAGGTAGAATTTGGTCATGCGAAAAGAAGAGAAAAAAAGCAATGCTAAGTATTAAATGGCGCTTTAAACGATTTCTTCTAATTCCAGAAACCTATTGTCTTTGTTGTGTATGTATTTGGACTGGTGGTGGTGCTCTGCTGTCTGCAGCCGCAATTTATTATGCATCAGTGATAATGTTGTATTATGCTATTGTGAATATGTATATCCTCATATTAAATTCCTAATTAATAACACTTTGTTATTACACTAGCCCTTCCTGAAAATACCCAAATTAAATATTTGGTTGTGATTACATTAAAATATAAAGGTACATACATATACGGCCGCGCCGAATTAAAACAATGCAACGCAAACTTTTTGATTCCATGATGAAGATGAAGATTTTTGTTTATGAATTTCCTGATAACCATCCAAAATACCTCTCAATATTCGATACTACATAATGTACATCATTTTAAATTTTTTTTCTAAAGAAGATGAGGTTATAGCATCTCATAATAATCTTGAATTAAAAACTACAATCGCCAAAAAGAATTGTTAGTTCAAAACAGGCCACTGCCTCCAACAACTGTTTCAACTGTGATTGTTGTTGTTGTAATTTGTAACAATTGTAAAATATATCTCTTGCTTTTGCCTTTACGTTTTTATAAGGGACTGTGCCTGCTGCGTAAAGACTGAGTGCTACATGCGCACTTATTACTAGCAACTCTTGCGGATATCCTCCGGATTCCTTTTGATGCTACCACCTACGCCGATGAGTTGGGTTCCTTATCTTATTCTCGCCCTTTCTTGAGGTAAACGTTATTCAGTCGTCAAAATAATTTGAGGATGAAAAGAATTACATTTTTCTATTATCTTCAAATGAATTTTCAACAAACAAGCTAAAGGTTATTTTTCAGTGTGCTCATCCCTCGAATGCAGAAACGAGAGGGAGTAGCAGTATCAACAAAAAATAATAATCAGTTTTCTAAAAATTTGTAGTAAAATAAACAATTTGTCAGTTTGTTATTTGAAATGAATGTAAGTTTTAATTATTTAATCCAATTGTTGCAATTTAAGTGTTGAGTAAAATAGTTTTAAAAGTGAAAAATATGATTTTTCAGCAATTAAAAGCGATGCTCCCATTGGTAGCGTCATTGGTGGTGATACTAGTCCTTACTCCGAATCCAGCACTTTGTCAAGCTGCTGAAAAGCTTGCACCAGTTACAAGTGCTAGCACTACCACCATCACCACCACCCCCTCTACAACTAGTGCCACTCCCGAAATTACAACACCTGTTGAATCCACCACATCAACTGTAACTACACCACCACCATCCCCGGTAACGTCAACAACTG
The DNA here is from genome assembly GCA_027744095.1 of Zhuqinia jingwanae. Lineage (NCBI taxonomy): Eukaryota > Metazoa > Arthropoda > Collembola > Entomobryomorpha > Paronellidae > Zhuqinia > Zhuqinia jingwanae. The sequence continues at coordinate 8,712 of JAHZNC010005649.1, read as the reverse complement.
AATCAGTGCCATCCCCATCATCGGCTACCCCCGAAGGATCTTTCAATTCACCATGTAACATCACTAACGACTGCCAACCCAATAAAAATTTGGAATGTGTGGAAGGTGTTTGCCATTGCCCCAGCCCACAACTATTTGATCTTCGCCTTGTACGATGTGTGATCCCGTTAGGAAAAGAGTGTGATAGTTCCGACATTATCGGAGAGAACATGTGCCCCGAATTTGCAGAGTGCTTTATGGATCGTTGTGTTTGTAAAACAAGCTATAGCATGCACACCCTCACAAGATGCAAGTCAGATTTAAGTGACCCTGAAAGTGAACGGAAGTCGATTGTCCTTTGGCCACCACAATCAGGACAAGCCAAAACCAAGGAAGAAGATGTCAACAGTAGCGCTGGCTGTAACTCAGAAACTTGTGATACTTCCAAAGGACTCACTTGCCAAAATACGACATGTACTTGCAAAGACTCTCGAGAGATCTTTATCGAGGAATTTGGACGATGCTTGAATACAACCTTACAGAAAACTTTGAAGGATGCCTTATCTATTGTGGCCACTTCTGAAGATGAAATTAAATCTTTTGTGAAGCTCCTTGAAAAGGTTGATGGCGTGGACCAAGAAATTGGAGGATCTGATCATTACAACAGCCCTGTTCACCAATTGCTTGGATTGTTGGGAGGAGATGATTATCGTGCAACGCAACCTTCCTCCAGATCATCTCAGGTTGCCCCACCCTACTCCTCTTATTATGGTGGTGATTTGCATTCGGCTGCGCAAGAGCCCGTTACTCAGAGTACCTTTGCACCTAGCAGCGGTATGCCTACTCAACAAACTAGTAGCAGTGGTGGTGGTACTGGTGGTGCTGGAAGAGACAGTATTCACCCTTCACCAGAAAGTCACATTTCTCCCGTTTCTGCAGCAAACGCTGAAACAAGTACCGAGAGTAGTGAAGCATTGCCCTACAGCTCGGAGTCGACTGAGTCAGTTAGGAGGCCTGCTCCCTCTCTGCCCCTGGACACTCTGCATTATTCACCTCAACACCAGGAACCTTCCATTGTACAGAGACAAGCTCCACCGTATTCGCAAGGTGAGAAAACACCTCATAATAATATTGGGGCAATTCCAGGTGTTAATCATTTTAGAATTCCAATTCAAGGGGGACTGGGAGGTGGTTATGGCGGTTACGCAACTTCTGGAATTGGAGCTGGATATGGGGATCTAGGCGGCTACGGTGGTCATGGTTTAGGCGGCTTGGGTGGATTTGGGGGGCACGGTGGGCATCAAGGGCTTGGAGGTCATCATGGACTTGGGCATTATGGCAGCCTTGGAGGGCAACATGGAGGTCTTGGGGGTCAATACGGTGGACTTGGGGGTCACCTTGGTGGCCTTGGAGGTCTTGGGGATCAATATGGTGGACTTGGAGGGCATCATGGTGGACTTGGAGGGCATCATGGTGGACTTGGAGGTGGTTTGGGTCATCTTGGGGGTCATGGCGGTGGTCCTGGCGGTGGTCTTGGCGGCGGTCATGGGGGTGGTCCCGGCAGTGGTCCAGGTGGTGGTCATGGCGGTGGTCCTGGCGGTGGTCATCATGAAGAACCTGGACATCACGGGCCACCACATGATGAACCCCCACCAAAAGAAGGTCTCCTCATTGATGTTGCCGAGTTTGTGGGCAGGTCTCTCAAGTTGATGGACAGATTCCTTCCTCTCGTTCATGCCATAAATGATGCACTCAAGAAGGAGGGAATTTTTGATAAAAAGGAAAAGGGACTCTTTGGAGCATTAGCAGCAGGACCTGAAGAACCTCGAGGTAGGAGATTTGGTGATATTAGCAAAGAGTTTGAAGATCTAAAAGAAGGAGGTATAATGGCAGGTTTTGCAAGGTTTGTTGGTATAATGATCAGACTCAAAAATAGACTTTTACTTTCAGGGGACGGCAATTTGAAAAAGCTTTTGGCTTAAAAAGAGTGAAGAAATGCATGAACTTGGTAAGAATTGGACGGACAAACAAAAATAACCATTTGGGAACACAGGAATAGGAATAAGTGACACTCTCCACAAAAGACTCAATCAAGCAAAGCAAGCAAGCAAGCACTACAATTTAATGATACACATTAATCGCACGCATTTGTATTTTTTTTGCATGTATGAACACACGCTATAATATGCTAAATGCACAAAAATAGCCAATAATTGCAACCTGACGCCTCACTGAACACCAAACCAATTTAAACGGACGAATACACGGGCATCGGATGACCGCTCATTATTATTAAAAGTACCATATTATTTGCATAGAAGATATACAAAAGATGTATTTGTGTATGATGAACTAAATCAATATTAAAAATATTGACTAGGCGCCAACATAACTTTTCAGAATGAGATTCAAGTGTGAACAATGCAGCGTGGCTTATTATTATTAATAATTGTACTATAACTTAACAATGTGATGTATTCCTCTTTATTTTTTACTATTGTATAGCAATTCAACAACCAATCAATAGTACGTATGAAATAAATATTTTATTAGTTAACTTATATTTTTGCAATTTTAACGAGGGATCTTCAGTTTTTTTTTGTACTTTTTTAAATATATTTATGGATTATTTTTAACAAACTGAAATGATTGTTTTATGTGCATTGAATATGAATATTTGGAATGTTTTTTAGCTTGTAAAAACAATTATTGCATAATGTGGTTTATACGATGAATTTTTTGTAGTAGTGAATCTACAGACAGCAAGCTTATATGTGACGAGTAAAACCTTGAAAAGTGTTAATTTATATTTCAATTTTTGTAATGATTGTATAGAGGTGATTTGATCGGTTATATGCTTCAAATTGTATTTTGATAATCGAATAAAAGTTATTTTTAAATGTGTTTCCTTTTTTTACTGTGCTCATTATCCGTGTAGGTAACATATTATAATTTTTATAATGAATCTTTATCTTCTTGATTATCAGGTATTGAGACATGTATAATTAATTAATTTTAAGTACTTCATTATAGGAGACCTTCACCAACCCTTAACTTTGTCCGTGTTACATTCGACATTTAATATCGTATCAGTTAATCTGTTAACAAGTAAAGGATGGTCATCTTCAAAGAAATTTCAGCGATGCGATATGTAAAAACTTTTACAATTATTTCCATTTCATTCCCAAGTTAATATTTAACTTTTTAAATTACAAGGCAAAGAGATTTGTATCAGCAAATTTTTGCGAGACACATACAAATATAGGTACCTATGCATACAATAATGATGAATGATATACATCACTGATAAAAACTTTGACTTTGATTTCGTCAGTAAATTAGAGTTCACACGTCTTCTTGCCAAAGTTACCAGCAAGGATGACACTTGGTAATAATTATTACAAAAGTAAGTCTCAAGTGTTTTTTGTCATCATCACATTTGTATTGGAATCTTAAACAAGCGCGCGTACTTTTATTTAAAAAATATAACAACAGACAAGGTTACTAAACCAGTTGTCAATACTAAATAGGTAATAGGTAATATTACACTATTAACCCCATCCCCCCTACGAAATTATCATACGATATAAATATCCATAGATAGTGCTAGTTCTACACATAGCAGGACCATACGCATTACTGGTGAACGGAAGGACTGAATATTGTCACGCATGTAAACTTTGCGCTCTGATAAAAAAAAACCAATAAAAAGTTTGCATACCTTTTTCCATGTATAATTATTTGTAAATTGCAAGCATTGAACTGTGTGACTGACAATGCGGCATATCCTCTGATCAATGATTCATGATATGATAATCATTTGTTCATCATCATTGTAGTTGTTAAGCGTTTTTTTTATCGTTTAGCTCATGTGTGTGTGTGTCTGGTGGATCCCTTCTTGATCTTTTCTTAAAGATAATTTTTTTTTACAAACAAGTAGGTCATTTACATTATTATATGCAATATGATGGAGAATGACAAAAAAAACAGCAAAATATAGCCAATAAAATTTATAAGAACGAAAATGCTCTTTGTTGACAAAAAGTGGAATCGATAAGTGTGTACAATGCAGGATTACTTATCTATCTATGCATGCTAACTTCAAACTTACATTTGTAGTTTTTATTTTCATGCTCGGCATAATGTTTCCCAGTTTCACATCCACACACTTGTGTAGTACATACTATCGTTATTGTGTGGGCGCGAATGAATCAGGAAATTGATCACAATATGAGCAAAAAAATTCTGATAAACGATGATGAGCTTTTAAAACAAGAAATCTATCAGCTAAAAACATCTGTAAGTAATAATCCCGAGGGAATGACCTAGACCTGACACGCAGAGAGTGTGGTGGTAGCTTATTTACTATACAACCACCATGTATAATCCAGATAAAAAATTTGCATATTGATGTGTAGGGTAACCCCCTTACTATTTTGTATGCATAAATCCATGTATATTTAATAAGTAATGAATCCAATCCATATACATCATTATGTACATACAAGAAAATTCTCAATGGTTTATAATGGTAATTACTTTTGATATTACATAAAAATTTTCACCTTTTCCATTGAGCACATCATGATCAATGCTCAATACTGTCCCGTATTTCTAATTAGCAGCTGGAGTCCTTCAGTTTTCTTTTTCAGATATATATGTACATATGGAGTCAAAAGTATGGATAAGACTGCACAAAGATGATAAGCGCACGTTCCTTCTCTATTTCATTTCAATGCAGCAATAAAGCTGTGAGGAGGGCAGTCAGATTGATAGATACAAATTGTCTCAAGAAATATGTATTTTGTCTCATCAACCTGTTATGAAAATCATGTATTATAACTCCCACAACACAACTCAGCACTGTGTAATTTATTGCTTGGTATTATTTTATTTTTTTGCCGTTCACAAATGTATTTGTAAGATAAGTATATAATGTATGGCTTGCGGAAATAACCTGTTATTATGGTATTCATAATATTGTGGACAGATTATCAATGTGTTATTGTTTACACTCCTACACATATACATTTTTAAACACACGACCTTCAGAAAAGTTTTCAAGAGATTCCCAATAATATATACTCTAATTAATTTACGTACGCAATGATTGATCATTTCAATATGTTATGGAAGCAAATATTTACGCATATATGTTATTAACGAAGTGCATGATGATACCACGTTGTGGTAAAAAGGAAAATGATGTAATTAGAGCTGTTGTATTGCTACCGTTCCTTATTGCATTGCACTGATAAACGTGATAAATATATTATTATGATTGTTGTGTTGTACAGGAACATTTTTTTTATTACAGCCAACCCACGGAAAAAAGGCTGAGGTTAACGAATCCACATGTAAAAGTGCATTTGTGTATTAATGATTATGGAGCTCATAAAAAATCCTCTTGGCAAAGAAGTCAATTAAGGAACTACTAATTTGTTGGAGGATCACCAGTTTGATTGCTTTTGTCGAGGAAGATGGACGCATCACCATTCTCCAAAGTCTGAGGAGCGATTAAAATTTATTTGTCGTTCAAAATTTTACAAATATAAATAGTTTATTTTGTAGTTTTCTTCAAATTGATTTGCATGCTAATTAGGTTATAATTTTGACCAGTGTGAGGTGGTGATCTGTTGTGCCAAAAGTTGAAGTGTTAAGTTGCAGGTTTTAAAATTCGATATACAACAATGAAGGTTTGTAAACCCGTACAAATGCCGTCAATCATGTTCTCCAATTTTATTTTTAAGTGTTTGTTTGTTTGTTTTTTTTACAAAAAATGTGTTGTTTTAGGTATCTAATTGGATGCTACCTGCGTTGCTTCTCTTGAAAGGGGTATTGGTATCGTCTTCCCAAGGAAAATACATAAATACGCCGTGCACCGCTTCCTCCGACTGCGGTCTGGACACTCATCTCCAATGCATCAATAATTTTTGCCAGTGTGACAGCTTTACCCAGATTTACGACCAAAGCACCCATAAATGTCTGCTTCTTCTAGGCCAGCAATGTCAATCTTCCATTTAGTGGAACAACGAGTGAAAAACATCATAACCATTATGAGCATCGAATCAAATGTGTTCCACATGCGGACTGTAGCCAAGGTGTGTGCAGATGCAGAATCGGATATAAATCTTCGGTAGATTTTCTATGCAAACCAGACCATGGCTCGCCGTGCTACACACACGACGACTGCGACGAAGGACAGGGTATCAAATGTACTCAGGGAATATGCCAGTGTTTTAACTCAACTTGGGTGTTTCAGGGGCAATTTGGATGTGTGGACCCAAAAAATCCGCAGTACAACGAAATGATGACATTATTGAATCAAACGGACTTTCTGTTGAAACAGAATAATTTGGAGTTGAAAGACATATTTAACGATTTGGGATTACAGAATGATCCGGAAGCTGGGGAGTTTACTGTTAGCAATGTTTTAGCAAGTGCGAGGCAGTTTCAGGATACGTACAACACGAATGATTTACAGTTTGCGGCACAAAACGAAAATCCCCAAACAAGTGGAGGTCTTAATCTGCAACAGCTTTTGAGCCTGTTCCAAACTTTTCAGAGTTTGATTCCTAGAAACATGGGTGGCGGTGGTGGAGGAGGTGGAGGGGGAGGAGGTGGAGGTGGTAGAGGAGTAGGAAGGGGTTTCTTTCGTAACTTGTTCGGACGTGGAAATCAAGGAGGTTATCCAGAGGCTTCTACCACAACCGCTGCACCAACAGGTGGATACGGAGCATCGGGGCAACCTGAGGGAATGGGAAAGAGAATGGGTCTCTTGAACTCTTTCCTTGGTTTGTTCAATCAAATGATTCCCATTGTAAAGCAGTTGAGAATGAGATTTAGCCCGGTGCGTTTTTTCCAAAACTTGATCATGCGATTTTCACCTACAATCCACTCCTGCTCCTGCACCTGAACCTGCTGCAATTCATAATGCACCACCAACAATTATCTCCAGCAATGGGAATTACCTGACAAATCCCATCTTTGACAACAGCGCTGGACAGGAGCAGAGTCAGGGAGCCGGACAAGGGCAAGGTTCATTCCGGTTTTTCATGCGGTCACGGGAGCGATTCAGGAATTTCTTACGGGGTAATAATCAAGGGGGATATGCCCCTGCAAATCCGCCAGACAAAGGGTATGGTCCACCCAAGGGGGAGTATGGCCCACCCAAGTACGGTCCACCAGGAGAGACTCCACCTCCTGCACCACCTGCAGAAGGTGAAGATGCACCACCTCCTCCACCTCCCGCCGACGATGCTGCAGGAACGTCGCAACAAAATTATTACACTAATAACCCGCGAGCTGCATATCAATCTCAGAGCCAAGTCAGTCAATACAGCACTGTGCATGCCACCAGTGGAGGGAGCCAGCAACAATTCAATCAAAATCCTCAATCACCATCATCTGCCCATGGACATCAAAATCAACAAAGTTTTAGTAACGGTAATAATGGGGTCATAAGCAATTTGAACAGTTTCAACTCTGGTCACCAACCAAATCATCACAGCTTTTTCCCTTCGCAGCCCAATAATAATAATAACCACGGTGGTCATCAAAATAATCAGTTTAGCAATAACAATAATCATCTTCAACAGCCCAATAATAACAATTTTAATGCACAAGCCACCTCCCATCACCAGTCAACCTTTGTTAACCAGCCTTACAAAAATCAAAATAATAACAATCCCCAATCTTCTCACCGCCCTCCTAGCAATATTTTTGACAGCAGTACCAATAGCTTTGTACGACCTTCAACTCAAATCCCATCAATTACTGCAGCACCTGCCCCACCACCAATTCCTCAATTTAAGTTGCAAGTGCCGCAATCTCATTTAAAATCAATTTCCACAACGCATGAATCCCTAGCACAAAATTTTATTTTTGAGTGAAGCGGATGATCCTCATCCGGGATTCACACCATTGTCAACACCATCTCCACCGCCGTCGGCAGCAGAGCATCACGGTTTGAGCTTTAGAACATCAGCAAGGTTTGAAAGGATAGGGCAAGATGAGCAACAGCCAAACACTGCAGCCCAAAATTGGCGTGAAACGTTTTAAGATTTTTTTACATCTAATTAGCTAAATATTTATGACATTTGGACCATCATCCGCTTATAGCAGCGGGTAGAAAAAGTAATGCCCTACCTAATGCCCAAGTACGATATTTAAACGGGCAAAATTGTGGATTCAAAATGTTTTTATTGTCAGTCATTCAATTATATTTTTTAAAGAATTTATTCTTCTATAATAATTTAGATAAAATCTTCGAATGAATGCCGGTATAATGATAAAGTGCATATGACGCATGTATGTACGCTTGTATTTGATGTGCATTTAAAAACAAATTTGTATACTTTTTTTGTACTTGAAAAAAAAACTCCTTTTTTATGACTGTATTTTTATTGGAAAAACAATTAAATCGATCGAATGTATCCTCGATCCAGTTTTTTTTATGGAGTTTGGGACTGACTGTTGTTGTGTGAGACAATTATTTGTAATGTCATGAAAAAAAAATGACAAAGACGAAAAGATGACATGAGATGGGACTGTGAGGAAGGACGACATGTGTGTGGTACGCGTGGGAAAGTAGATATATAGTTTATATTTATTTTGTTTTTGACGATGATGATGAAATTGGAAAATGCTGCTCGTTTGATCATGAGCTATTTTTACTTCAGCCTTGATTGTTGTTACACATAATAATAATATGTTATTAGACGTAAAATACAC
>JAHZNC010005648.1:0-28079 GCA_027744095.1 Zhuqinia jingwanae | reverse complement strand
AGTATAATTGACGTATCTACCTAAATGTGAATGTTACGCACGGTGTACTACTGCCAAAAAGCATTTTGTAGGTAGGTAGACCCACACTATACTTTACCTGGATTGGTGCTTGTTTTTTTCTTCTCATTTCCTAATGATTCCAATCACTACTGTAATAGGTACAAATACTACAACATTACTCTCATTTTCCCCATTGCAGTGCCGTACTATTCTTTCGAGATTTACCAGCAAATGATCACCAAACTTTATTTTCTCCCTCCCTCCCGCCCCCTTCTCCTCCTTCAGCTCTCTTATCATTCAGCAGTGGCAGTATAATAAGTAGAAACAGAGAAAGATTCTATTTTCTTCTTTCAAGATTAAATCTTTTATATATATACCTACCCACCAAACCATTATAGATTTATTTTTTATCTTGTGCAATATCGTCTGGATATAAAGTTTACTTACTACTTATGTACTACACAATTGTATACTTGTCAGTTTTTTTTGCCAGTAATATTGCTATAACTGCTGATTTTCCTCTGTGTTTGTGTTGAAAATAAAGAAAACTTTTTTTCCCTCTAAATTCCTTGCATGCTTTGTGCAAAATAAAAAAAGTTTTTCCATCAAACCAACCAAGAAGAAAAAAGAATAAGCGGGGATTTTGGCAATACATGTATGTAATATAGCAATATTCGTATGTAGGTACACAAAAAAGTTAAATGGTTTACTGGTAAAATTCCATTAGTGATAAATGAAGTAACATTATTGCGACTGTACCACATATTATGTACATATATACAAACACACACACAATCCTCACATACTTTTCATTCCAGTTGAAAGCAGAGTGGTTTCATTGAAATGGTTCTTTTTTTGGGGGAGGGGGGAGAAGAAAGATGTGGATTTGGGAACTAGTGAAATTGCCACGAGAGAAAATGTTTGTAGTTTGGCTGAAGAAAAAAAAGTGCGTAAAGCATACTTAAATGGGTACGCAGTCAAAGAGGGAAACCAACAACAATAAATGCATTAAGGTATTTTTTTAGTTTTTGCAACTTTGTAAACAACTCTTGGCTGTTTAATGTATGTTGACGTTGACAGCCTACTTGTGCGTTATGTTTACAGGTAGAAAGTATATAGAATATGTGTTCACTTCCCGTATTACATTATATATTTATGTGTATAGCCAATACACCAGACCAGAACTGCTTAAAGACGTTTTAAAATTTAACAGGATGTATAAACAACACAAACACAGAAGCTTATATTCATGAAATGTTGTTGGTTGCATGTACAATGTATGTATGTGGCAGTAAACAAATCAAGTCAAGTCTATTTGGGAATACATTACTTCTTTTGAATATTATTCGCATTCATTTTTTTTGGCATCCACTTTACCAAAAACCAAATTGATAATGCATAAAACCATGTATACTACCACAAACTAGACTCCTACACCACCGATTTTCATAATAACAACAATAATAACAACATCATCATCATCATCATAACATGCCTTGGTTTTTAGTGTGGCGGATTTTTGAAGGAATTGAGAATGAAATGCATACATAAATAGTGGGAAAGGTAGTGGGTATGGTTGTGGGTAAAATGGAAAAGTTGCGTTAAAAATATTATACATAATATGGTTTGGTTGATGCCAAAAAGAAAGTAGAAATGAAATATGACAACCACAGACGCATAATGTGTGTACATTGTTCGTATAATAGTATATTGTACAAAAGTAGTCTGAAAATTTTCAACAGTAAATAATCCAGGTAGTGTAGTAGTAATCATCATTGGCATGCTCATGTTTCCTTCAGATTTCATTAGTAGCTCTATTCAGACACAAAGTCGGTCGGTGGTAGTGGTAACGTTTTATATAGTGGCATGGTGTAGTAGTGTTTGGTGGTGATGGTAGAACCACCAATTTGCATCCAAATGGATTACACTTGAATGCTTCTAGAGAGAGAGAGGGAAAGAGGGTCTACTACCAAAAACTGACTAGATCTATCAACATATATGTACTTAGTTATCATCATCAGAGGGAGATATATTATGTGTGTGTAATATATGGTAAAATTTATGTATATTGGAAGGACCAGGAGAAATCGAAGAGAAGGATGCAGATGATGATGATGCATACAGAAGCATGCTTGTTTTTGTACGACCGTCGTAGTACCATGCAATCAGCCTTTGAGTGCGAGTAGAGAAGAGAGTACCCGATCCGATCCAATTTCCTAACCTGTAATTTAATTCCACTTGTATTATTATGTAAAGTGTAAAGAAATTTTATACACCAAATCGGATTCCGGACCTATATATGTATGTATTATGTCGTATGCCTATTTGTACATATATACCAGGTATGTATGTACATATGTACATTGGCATATATGAAGGTACTTTTTCAGCAAATTTATAAAATTTTTAAATGGCAAAGGGTTCATTAGCCTTGAAATGTCAATACAGAATATACAGACCCGGATAAGACCCTTAATTTCGATTTCTGGTCCATAGAATTAAATAGAGTGTAACTTTGTCCCACTTTTAAGCTATTATTTCATTGTTAATAGAAAATATGCTATTGGTATATAGCGTATATACATTCATGTGACATGTGACATTTAATATATGCGTCATGCCTTTCACTATAAATTGTTTCTAAAGAGTATATGTGTCAGGTGCAACGTACCTAAATATATGAGTATACTATATCTTTCCCAAGTGTGCCAATCCACGTTTTCATACACTCACAATGAACTTTTTCAAAGACACACACGACACACCAAAACCATAGCCCCTCTAGCTAAGTCGTCTCCTCATTATCATATTCATCATCACCTTCATCCCTTTCCACACTCCATGCTATACATTCGCACTCACACACATGTTGATATACTCTATTTTTATCCTCAAACGAAGAAATTGCAACTTTATTTCAAGGATTTTCCTACTTCCGCTGTTCCGCTTATTTGAACATCTCCGCTTCGTTTTTCTTTGTACTCAGGCAAATTACTACTATATGCCAACTCATTGTTGAAGGCACAATACAAACATGAGGACTTTTTCCCCATGAAAGTAATCACTACTTTTGTTTCACCACACAAGACAAGAACCATATAAAACAAATATGAACCGAACCGGATGCACGTATGAAACTTAAAACAGATGAAATACACGGAAAACTGCATTCTGCTTAACTAGAATGACACACAACACTCGCTCGCTGCGTTGCCGTTAATCTTATGACTTTCGCTTTCAAAGAAAAAGAAAGAAAGCTATTCTTTTTTCTTGTCTTCCAGGGAAAAAACTCATCTTTTAATAACCGCATCCGCATTTTTTTTAAACATAAATTCAAGAAGGAAAGTGGAGTACTACACTTACAATCCACCTTAAAAATTTCCACTTAAATCCCCACAATTCTTTTCTTTCCTCCTTCCCTTAATACCTCTGGGGGTAAAAAGACTCACTTTGACCTCATCCTATCCTTTCCGCCCAAAAGAAAAGAGAAAAAATCCCAAGTCAACAAACTCATACTCATACAGTACTTTTTTTTACATGTAAGTACAATGTACATACATAGGTACATACTTGTAAAAAAGCTTTGGTCCAAAGTACCCAAAAAAAATTTGGTGACCTATTACCTCTTTTTCATGGCATCATATTTATTCTTCTTTTTTTTACAAAAATGAAGACAATAGAGGCAAAAATGTAATTTCATCTTCTTCTTTCCTTATGCACTGTGTATGTGTCTATATGTGGCTTCGTGAACGTCGTCGTCTTGGACAAATTGTCTTGAGAAAATGCTGGTAGTATCTGTAGCAGGTTGTTTGAATGTGAGAAGTATGTACACACACACACACACATAATACATAGACACACAGACAATAATACCCCTCTTCAAAAAGAGTCCCAGCAGTGCAGAAAGCACTCTAGACTCTCTTCCATGAAGAAGGAGAAGAAGAAAGCTCCACACAATTTATCCTAGTTTAGACGGTAATATATCACTGTTGCAACATCCATTCATCGTTTCTTCTTCTTCTTTTTCTCCAAGAAAGCAACAAAGTCAGAGTACGAGCAGAAGCAGCATCAAGTAAGCTATATAGCCACACACTAACCCAGTTTTTCTTCTTTCTTTTCTCTCCCCTTCTTTACATTTCCTATTTTATGTAGTCAGCATGAGTATGAGTATTTGTACCCTTGTATGTACTATGTGTGTGTGTCAAGCAAGCCGGAGGCCCTTTTATCCCCTTTTGAGAATCCCATGTATACCACCTTCACAAACAACTACTACTACCGTTTTTTTGTTACTGTTGCTGGATTACATTTGTGAGCGTTAAATAATAAACGGGCCGTTTTAGAGAGATAGATGGCTGGAAGGTCGTCCTACTATACTGCTACTACACTACTGTATGGTCTCGAAGGAGAACACTTTTCATTCCACATTTTCTTTTATGGGATACCCTATTATTCTATACCTTTTTCTTTCCCTTTTTTGTTACGCATATATTGTATTACCACAGAAGAAAATAAGGAAGTTGAACACAAAAAAGCGAGATGGGAAAAAAAAGAGAATACATATGCTGTGCATAAGCTATTTAGAGGATGACTTTTTGCTCTTTGTCGAGATGATGATGATGATGATAGTGAGAGGAGGAGTGAGAGGATTCTTGTTTTTTTGTTATTATTACCCCTTTTTCTGTCTTCTTGTTCTTTTTGCTGCTCCATTTTTTTTATCGAGTTTTAACATTGAATAGTGCAATGTTCCACATTGTAGGTTAGTTCAAAACTGGAATTGTATTAAAAGTAATCGACTAGTAATGAAATTATTGATATGCGCTCAGTACACACACACAAGACACAAATATCAAGACAGAAATTTTGTTCTAAATGCTTAGGTAGTCGACCAGACGAAGAAACTCATTAAACCATCCACCGCCACTATACTATCATCATTTCTATATGAAATTTCCAGTATGATGATACAAGCGCAGCAGCGGCGGAAAAAATGTTCTACATTCCCTTCAGACAGTTTTATTTTATATACAACCCGAACGTAAAGTATATAACAACCAGTTAAATATCTTTTTACTACTACTACTACTACACAGAAAATTCCTTGGAAAACGGGAAAGGTTGCTTAATGCTTCCTTCAAATGTACAGCACATATGCACATCTGCTGCTCACACAGTCAACAGTAATGCTGCTGCTGCTGCTGCTGGTACTACTGGTGGTCTTGTGAAATTTGTAACATTTTGTTCAAGTCTGGTTTGTTGGATATTGGGATAAGCATTATTTGCGACAATCAAAAGTAATATGGGTAATAATGAATGGGAAGGAGGAGAAGACGAACAAGAGAAAATGGGTTTCATTTTACTAGTCCATCCGACAATGAAATCCATGCAAAATGATTATACAACCAGTTTTTTGGAGACGAGCAGTTAGCTCGTATGTAGTATGTAGTGGTAGCAGTAGTTGGGGTATTACTACAGCTATTAGTTCAACAGCAATATGCTATTATATACATAAATATAGGTATATGTGTAGTGTGTACTGGAGATTCTGATATGAATACAAATTGGATTATGTACTAAATACTATAAAATCTACTTCATATGATGATCATCAGCCAACATGCATATTAGATTGTATTATGCCTAAGAGAGGATGATTCCGAGAGAAAAAGAACCATATTATTATCATTATATTCCATATAAAATATTCTTAAAATGTACACAGATCCATATATGTATATATACAGGAAAGTTGAAACAGAGTATGAAACACGAGTTGAATATAGGTATTATGAATATTCACAAAATTATATTATCAAACTTGTAACTTCATGATGTGCTTTAATAAGGGGCATTTCTACAATATGCATGTCCTCGGTGGAAAAGTTTTAGTTTTTTTTTTAAATTCAGGAAATTAGAGTGAGGATAAATCAAATGATACTATACGTACGGGATAAAATGCATATAATAATAAGTATTATTAAATGTGATATATGGATAATGAAATGATCTTTGCCAGTCAGTTAATTTCATTTTCTCTCGTTTTATGGTTTTTTGTAATGTTTTGCTGGCTTTTTTTTGCGTATTACCGAATACAAATTTGCAAATTGAGTTACATTATCATTTAATATATATGTATGCATAATACGTGGTACGTTTAGAGTTTGTACATTCCGGCTAGCGGATTGAATTATGAAACCGCAATGAAACCGATAACAAATTAAAAATATAAAATAGTATATGAAGTACAACAATTATTAATTATGATATATGAAGTACATAATATGATTCTGAATACATGCAATGTGTAGGTATCTTTTAAGATAAATAATCTCATCACTTTTGTAATTAGTAAATCGTAAAATCAGTGGGTCTGCCGTTGAAAATTGGATTTAATTTTCATCAAACTCAATTTTCGCAAGCATACGCATGAGAACAATATATTGAAATCAAATTACCCCGTTGACAGCAGCGCAAGATACAGCGCAAAACTTAACATCCGCACCAGCATTATGAACATCAACATCACTACAACTACCTCCACCACACCCCGCACCACGTATCGTTTTCGGATTAAAATTAGATTTTCACAGAAAAGTATTGAATTAAGAATACATATGCATCAAAACTAAGATGTTATAAGCTCTTCTATAAGAATCTATAAGACTGCATAGAAGATCATCATCATCATCATATAATGCTGGTCTAAAGTATGTGGTGACACCAGGAAACTTATTACACAGGAGATAAGGAAGTAAAAGTGGCTGGTGGGTGAGCAGATAGATTTTCAATCATCTCTTCTTCTCTGGTGGTCGTTAGTGCTTCAGTACCAGCTTGTTTGTATGTAAGTTTGTATGTTTTTTGGTGGAGATGCTGTGTGTGAATCAGTGCAAACAACAAGTCATTAGTGAAAAACTTTCTCTAGAAACGGAAGAGAATGGAGAAAACTTTCCTTTTTGGGTTTTACTTGCAACACACACATACACACACACAGATTACTTGTGGTATGCTCTTTTGAATCTGATGCTTTCTTCACTCACTCAACCATTTTCTTCGCTTTATACCCTGCTTCCACCAAACCAACAACAACTTTTTACTCTTGTTTTTCTTCTTCTTTTGAAGAAAAAAGATTTTCGTCTTTGTGGTGCTCTTTTGTCCTCTGATGTCAGCACCAGCTGTTTGTCTTTTGTTTTCCTCATCCCAAAATTTCCACACTTCCTTTTTAAAACTTAAGCTCGGTTGGGTTCAAAGTTTTAGAGGAGGATGCATTTGTAGGTTAGAGCTGGGGATTGGATCATAGAGAATCAAGACAAGAGCCAAAGAAAAAAAACTTTCATATATGAGTTCATATAATGTTTCTATATCTATATCTACATAATATGTTACAGCTAATTAATAATCAACTTCACAGGCCATCTAATTAAATTCACTTTGTTTATTTTGGGTACATTTTACGCCGATTTTTTAATTTACTTTCACTTTGGCTTTCACATGTACATTTTGATTTTTAACTAATTATCTTTCTTTTTAATAAATTTCACAATTGCGTAATATAACGTATAAAGTATAAGCGTAAGATATAAAGTACGCATTGTGCTTGTTTGTATACCCACACGTGTGCCTATTTTTTTCAATTCCACACGCACGTTTCCAATAACAATGAATATTTAAAAAAAAAACTATAAGCATGTCATGCTCAACCTTTCACAGAAAAATTTCCTTCTTAACTTTCTTTTTTTGAATTCTAGCTTTTCCGGTGTCATTTTTGTCTCTTTGACCTGTTCTGTGTTTTTTGTTCCAGACATTGAAAGAACACATCATTTATTATTTATTTGTCTCTCTTGCGACATGTGTACATAAAAAATAGTGACACGAAAGTAAAGGTTTTTTTTCGGTTGTCTTCCCCTCAGTGTCTTGTATGCTTTTAGCACAATCTTAAGAGGGAAACACAAAATAAAAAAAACCAACGTGTGCTATAGTGTCGTGATCGTGAGTCACACGAGTTCTTCCCTGACGTGTCAAGTAGACTTTTTATTTGCATACCTGCCATTCTACAGAGAAGTTTAACGAAGCATTCCAAAATTGCACCACACATTTTTGCGATACACACAAACTAGAATTTCACCCATCTGTAAATCTTCAAGTTAAAATATTATGCATGTGTGCATTTTGCGCAAAGTTTGTACCTTGCTTAACCTTCTTGTGGCCCCTCAAGGATAATATGTATGTATGCACATTACATTATGCTCTCACAACACTTTATCGACATAAGCCACCCAAGACCCGAGTTAGTTGATGTGCAACCTGGAAAAAAATAAGTCCTCCAAAAACGTGGAGTAAATTAAGTGGGATGAAGGTTTTTCGCTTAACTTTTCTAACCAGTTTTACTTTACTATTTGTAAATGCATAGCCGGCGGGATAAGCTTGTAACACGTAAAATACCAACTACTTTGTGTAGTAAGTATTTTTGCAATTTGCACAGCAACCTTCCTTTGAAGGTGAGGAGAAGAGACATGGGAGCATGTCTTGTGTAAAATGGGTTGTTATTTTAATTGAGCAGAAAAAGGGCAGGGTTTTGTGCCAAACAAACTACTTGCTTTCCTGGGGGAAAATTGTGACAAAACGACTAAAGCATGCACTACATTTTTAACGAGAAAATCATGACAAGATGAAAGTAAAAGGATCAATACTTCAAAGACAAAAAAAAATGAATTTTTTGAAGTGAAGTTTTGTAGACTTATTCAAATTATTATTTTTGAGTGATTTTTTTTGCTTTCCATAAACATCAAATACTTTTTCTTCACTTTCCATTTGTCAATGCACATTTCTCTTCATCTTCACTGGTTTTTTGGGTTACTACTTTGACTCTTTATTTCATTTTGTTGAGTTGCCTCTGACTTTGGCCCATATGCAGTAATCTATGCTATTCTACTACACTGCTGTTATGCATGTAGATTTTTCTTACTTTGTACATTTGTGAACATTTGTAACACACAGACAAGTTTCTTTTGCTGTCCTACCGAGGGAATTATTGTAACATGTGTCTTCATGCCTATCTGCATATATATACACCATCACCATATTCTCTTGTCTTTTGCTCATCTGTTATAACATATTACAACATTGTGTAGTAGATGAACAAACAACTTGGAAGAGAGAACCCAAAAACTAGAAAACTTTTTTTCCCTTACAGTTGTTTTGTATTTTTTTTTCTCTACCCGCTTCTCAGAAAGAAGGAATTTGCTAAGAGTCAACAAGAGGATCATCTTATTTTCCTCTTAACTTAATCAGCGTGGCATAATGTGCACATGTTAATAAAAATAATCCTACTACTACCACTGTTTTGCACTGCACTGCTGCTCTGTGCATACTTTCATTGCTTCTCTCACTCTTTCTGTTTATCTTTTTGTACACTTGCTCAGTCTTTTTTGTTTCTTGCATAATAGTAGCAAAAACAACAACAACAACAACAACAGTAACTTTTTAAGTCTATCTGGGACTGGGACAAAGAAACAAAAAGCATATACACCTATGTAAGTAGAGAATATTATAATGACCTATAAATATATAATATAGGTACATGTATTATGTACCGGCAGCATCAGGAGCAGCAACAGTTTGTTTACTGCTTATTCCATCTCTTTTTATTTCTCTTATTGCATCCTGTAGTCCTCCTCCTCTCATCCTTTTGTATTTGCTTGTATGTTATTTTTGTCGTTGTCATTGTAGCTAGTTTTTTTAACAGTCAGCATTATGCAAATTTGAGAGGAGAGAGCAGTGAACAACAACACACAGCCATTTCCCCCACTTGTTTAGACTAAATCTTTTATGAGGACATAATATGCAAGAAACTACTATTACTATACTATTGCTAGTATCAAGTTGCTACTACTATCTTTGATGCACTCCATTCTACACAATACGATGACTGCCTTTTTTTGGTTGAATGCTATTTTTCTTTGTAATTTTGTTTGCCTGTTTCAACTTTATAATTCAATTACAAAAATAGTAATGCCTAAATCATATTATCTCACTGTTCTACTTGCATGGGTATACGTGTGGCAATTAAAGTTTATTTAAAAAAAAAAATGGCAAACGAACTATTAATTTCATGTACCCACTTGAATAAATGCATGCTGTTATCCACTCTGCACAGTCCATAAATTCTAATTGAATTTTGAATGGTAGTAGCGAATCAGATATTATGTACTATATGCATTAACGCATTGCATATGTACAGCACCCTTCAACTGAGTCATTTTCTTGTCAAGATAATGATGACGATGATAATACTATACATATAACATGATATTTAGCTCATTGAAGTAAGGTAAATTTACATGCGGAATGGAAAGTAGAACAGCGAGTAGTGGCGGGTGGAAACAAAATCCATATAGTGCTCAATTTCCTTCTTATTAAATTCCATTTTACATCCATTATTCCCAACACACTAATTGTGCAATCCTAATTCAATTTTAAGCTCAGTATTTGATTATAGATTTTTCGTCTTGTACTCTATGACTTCATTTTTTAGTATATTTCCATTGATAAAGAGGCATATAGATTCTATGTATATCTTGCCAATGACAGTCTTTTCTTGCAGTCGATGATGTCGATACCATTTTGTTAAGAGGATTTCAGATTTCAAGGATCATATCGTATGATATGGCGAGAAAGTGAAAGCCGCGAATAAAGACCGCTGAACAAAGTGGGTAGGACGCATTATGCATTTATTCATGAATGGCGCGAGCTATGGGTATATATTGAATAAATGAATGTGATATATTATGTATGAACTGGAAATGACGGGCGTGATTGGGATCACAAAAATAATACATGCCAACAACAACAAAGTGAATTTAGAAGGACACACTTCCAGCGCCTCTGCACATTTGAAAATAATGCACACAAAATTAGCCCACATTTCAATTTTCGATTCTCCCATTTATTGTTGAACACGTTGTTGTTGGGTGAAATAGGACGGAACTGCTGAACAAAACGTTGTGCGTGCCCTTCGTATTAGCCTTTAAATAAAGCATTCCCCAGCTCTGATGAATCACAAAAACATCATCCTACAGTATCGTTGTAAATAAATATAAGGTGGCATTTCTGTAGGCAAATCTCATTTCATCACATCAACAAAATCCGAGCGCAAAATGGGATTATGCATGTATTAGGTATTTGTTAGTTTCCATGAAGGACGAGTGTGAGGAGAGTGATGGCGTGTGATGATGCTTGCTTTGTGACAAGCCGTTTTAGGTATTAGGTATCGTGATTGTAACCACACAGGTAAATTACACTGTGTGTTGTGTAATGCGCAATTTGTCGGGAAATGCTATTAGCTCACAGACATACCGGGAATAATAGGGTCTAATTATGTATGCATATTATGTATGTAAGTATGTATTATGTATAATATATGGGTATGCAAAATCACAAAGGAATACGAAGAATTACGCCAAAAATGAAAGTGAGTCCAAATGAACCGAATATTTTTTCGCACAAGGACTCTCTCTAACAATGAGTGTCGAAATGAAAGCCCTCATCTTTTTTTTAGCACAACCATACAGCTCTAGGTAGGTACGCAAATAGGTAATCCCCAGACAAAGCTTATTCGAGAATCCCATGTAACACACACAAGGCTCATTAAGAATTAGTGAAGTTGAGTAGTTATTCCATAAACCATTCCGCTACTTTATTATTTAGCTAGTCGATTCACGTCACTACTACCTTTTTCATGCAGTTTTTGCACATATTGCATATATGGTCTGTATATTCACACTTCTATGTAAACAAGATTGCGTTGATATGTATATGTATGTATAGCTTACATGATGGCGTGGTTTTTTAAAATAAAAGTTATTTTTCAAGTTATTTCTATTTTAGGAAAATGCACTTTTGTAACATTTTTAAATATAGCTTATTGTTTTCTAAATTCACTTTTTTCCCCAACCTTTGTTTGAATGTCACCTCGAAACCCGGTTTTTGCGATTTTGCGTCATCCGCATCTATTATTCCATTACATGTAGAAAGTGAATTGAAAAACTAAAATTGAGCGTGCAAAGTGCAGTTGTTTTTTTATATTTTTGCATCACAACAATAACTGCTACATATATAAAGTACACGTTGTCTAGTTTTCCATTTTTCTCATTAATGAAAAATTCGAGAGTAGTCCCCAAGGTACAACCTTGTCCATGTCCTCCCAAATCCCTAGCCAATTTCTAGGTTTTCTCATGATACATACATAACACACAGATTGAGTTAAGTAAAAAAAGTAGGTCGAGTTTTTAAAGCAAGTTGCGTAGTTTGTTTGTAAGGTGGATATGTGGAGCGCTGGAATAATTTATTTTGCCATGATGTCAACAGCCACCAGCCCCATATGACACAAGTTGCTGGAAGGGCATTGACTCAAAAAACGTGAAGCTAAAACCTAGAAGCGGAAGTGATATATAGTAGCTCAACAGAATCAACGAAAAACGGATTTACCCTCTGTCATCATCGGTCTCATCTTCATGCTTTTTATCCCATTTATTTCTTATTTCCGTTTGTTTTGCAGTTGTGCATCCTTATTGTATTCTTTCCTGTATAAAAATACAAAGTAAATCGAATTTAAGAAGCAAAAAGATAACTACACAAGACATGGGAGAAAGATGGGTATATTCTCAATCTTTTATTTTATACAAAAATGGTGTTTTTTGTTTGGATGAGTGGGAACGGGAACAGGTTTTGTCTTAATTTCCTGTTGTCGTTCCATTCTTGCTTGGTGTGCTGCTTCTGTAAATGACATGAACTCGCAACTCGCATGTAGCAAACAAATTAGAACGAAGACATTCTTGGAGAACAAAACTAAGAAAAAGGTACCCTCTGCAGATTGCACGACATAAGAGATGAGTTTGCAGAAAAATAAATCTCTTGCATTTTGTGACTCCCTTTTTCCTGTTGCGAAAACGAATTCTTTTAAAACATTGTGAATAAAGTGAAAGGGTCGGATATACTGTAGACTGTACACATGCATCTGTGCTGTGAAAAAACAATGCATGTGAAATTTTATTCCCAACACGTGTTGTATGAACGCACCCGTTTAACTACGGGCATTGCATACCTACAAAAAAATGTGCTGTTATATGTATATCTATCATCACCACTAAATGTTCCGATCAAGATCTCACTTTGGCTCAGGAGGTTTTAAAAACAGAGTAAATCCCCCGTCCCAGTTTACTTTCCCCATTTTCTTACTTTTCTTTCGGTCAATATTTACTCTGATTCTGAGAGTACACTCATTAAAGGGGATGGCTTGAGGAAAAATCGGCTACACGAAACTAAACAAAAGGCTGAATTGAAATCCGAGAGCTCTCTGCAACTTGACAGCTGTCAGCCACACTATACAAACATATAATTCTAGTCTAGTAATAACAACAGTTACAACTTAAATACAACAACCAACCAAACAGTAGTCAAAGTAAAAAACAAAACAAAATAAGCTGCAACTGTGGTAAAAAGAGAAAGCTGAAACCGGTGGAACACTGGTAATAACAATAATTACTACTGTTACTGTTTATTCAGGAATTACCATTGCTTTAATGACGGCGTGGTGGTATCATTATTATTACCAAGTTATTATCATCAAATGTAGTAAAAGAACTACTACTACTACAACAAAGAATAAGAGGTAATTTTATTAAAGGTTTCTTGTCGTCGCTGCCAAGTTGATGAGAAATATCGGTCGATATGATATGATGAGATGTACAGTACATACCCCAACCATGTCGTTTTCGTATTCATAAGAAGAACAGACAAGTATACTGTAATCACAATCACATAAAGTGGCATCAAATAATACAACTCAATATTTTTTTTGGTTGAACTCGCTGGGCTGCTTCAAATCTGAATTGGTAATTTTCAGCGTTGCGCGCGCGCTAAAAAAAATTAATGGGGCATTTCAAGAAAATTGCGAATCGAAAAGGAGATAGTGAGAGACAGAGAGCTTTTATTCTTCTGCTGCTGCTGGTGCACATAATTTAATCAATAGTAGTCTTATATTTTACTTCCTTACTCACCTACCTACGGTGTAAAATCCCATCATGACAATTTTCTCTTGTCAGTCGGTAAGCAAGTCAGGAAAGTCTTTTATCCTGTCATCAGACACTTGTCATTGTCATTTATTTTTCTCTCTCAAAAGAATATGCAAATTGCCATACTGTCAACGAACGAAAGTAGGTACATGCAAAAACGAAGAAGATACTGTAGCAAGCAAGCAACTTGAATTTTTAACCGCTTTTTACTTTTCAGTACTTTCTTTCAATATTCTATGCAATAAAAATGAGCACACATATATAAACATGCTTACCGCTTGAAAGTATGTAGGTTTATATGCAAATAAGCATAATGGGGTGATCATTAATATTAGATATACATATTATATAGAAGACGTTTCCCAATAGTGGCTTCTTGTCTTTGTCATAGTCATCATCATGATCATCATCATTATGTCAAGTAAAAACATATAGCTGATTATATAACACTACGCATCCATACCATATGAATCTTATGAAGAAGAAAAAAAAGATACGATCAATTTTCAGTTTCAGATCACGTAAACACGTCAATATGTGTACTTACTCTACTTCTTCTTCTTTTTGAATTCTCGTGTGGTGGTAAGCTGGTGAAGGTGTGGTATCCATCAAGCTCACATCTATCCATCTATAACCACCGTACCACACTTTATACACACACACACCCCTACCACCACCACCGCAATATTTGTATTCCACCCACGCAAAAGGCATTACAGTAATCAGATATCCAAATAAACAAGAGAGAGGGGGAAGGGGAGAGATAAGGTTTTGGGTATAATGGGAATGAGATGAGGGTTTTCCTGTGAACATGTGTTATATTTTCTCTCCCTCTCTCACAATTTTTTTTTATATTATTTTTTTTCTTTAACACTTCGTTAGAATTCACGTTATGATTCCATTCCATTTTCCATTGAAATTCTCACTGGGAGGAAATATATACACTCAATGGGCTATGTTGTTGTGTTACAAAAGTATATTGAGTGGATGTGGTAGATGGATGAGGATATAGATAGAAAATGAATGAATGAAATGCTATAATGTGCTGTGCTCTTTCTCTCTCTCTGTTTGTTGTTGTTTGTTGTGCTGCTGTTTTATTTTCTCTATGCTTTTCAAAGAATGTGGGCCATGTACCAAGAGAATTCTTCTTTTCCTCAGAAGAAGAAAAAATCCAACTGATTACTTTCAGCTTTTTTCCCCCTCTCCCCCTCTTTTTTTTACTTTTTTTTTCTTCTGAAATTCCAATTCAACTAGCATCACCATCCACCACTATCATCAAAATTATTATCGTTTTCTTGTAAATGGCCTGATCAAATAGCATCGTAAAGTGTTTTTCTTACTCTTGTGTTTTCCTCTATGTTATTGTTGTTCTCTTATTTTATTAACTGGAAAACAAACTTTATTCATTTTCACTCACTCTTTCACTCCGGCTCCGGAACTTCTTTACACACACACACACACAAACACACACTATACTACCACCATGAATAAAATATTCTACAACAACAGCAGCAACACATAAACACACAGTACAGTAATTCTCAAGAAAACCGTTCATTCATGATGATATAAATGGGGGAAAATAGAATAGAAAGCTTACACAACATTAAAAATAAAACGGCAATTGCAAGTAGTGAACTACCAGTGGGGGAGTCATCAGAGTAGAGTAAAGTGTGCCATTTCTTTTGATATGAGAGAAATTATCATCAACAATCAACTCACTTTCTGTTTCTGTGCTGAGCTCTTCTCCGCCGTCACCACCAAGAACACAAGTTTTTCGATAAATTCTCCCAACTGTTAGATGTAATGGTAATAATAATAATAATGGCGTCGTGTATGTTTGCAACACTTTTTGCAATCCATATGTTATACCTACTGCCTTATATAGGCATGTATGTGCCTGCTGCTGCATGTACTATTTTGGTGGTGATAAAAGGGGTAATATGACTGTGTGTATGCTCTCTTTTTTTCTTCTTTTGAATTTACTTTTTTCTGCGAGAAGACGAAAAAATATGTCCTGCGGAAGAATGTAAATAGAGCGGAGTAAGTTGAGCAGCAGCAATATAGTAAGTAAGTATATTTGTGGCGCAGTAAGTTATACAGAGTAAAAAAGAAATGTTATTCTGCTACTCGTATTTTTTCAACTTAAACCACTTTCTCCAGTCGACCATCTATAGTAATTTGTGACACAAAAAAATGTGCCCAAAAGTCTGTATGTTTGCACCTATGTATTTTTTCTATGGAGGACTACGACTATGGTGGTGATGGTGGTGGTAGTGGTGCTACAGAGACAGAAGAGTGAAAGTGCGAAAAACTTTTCTTTTAAGCTTTATTACACCTTTTATAACAACAGTTTCCGGTAATTTGGTGTTTTCTTTCGGCAAACTGAAGTTATATGCTGAGGTGTAGTGCATATGGTAGTGTGATGTGTGTATAAGATATTGTGGGAGAATTTAAGAAGAGGAGAAACTTTAAAAAGTACTTTAAAGTTTTCCTTTTGTCTTATGACTCATGAAGGCATATAACATTGGGAGTGGTGGTGGAGGTGTGCTTGCAATTTTCTACTTTTTATGGACTCTTTCTCCGCCATTTCCTTTTGTCTTGGAGTTTGTATGTATGTATATAATATTTTTTATCTTCAATTTACAAGAAAAGGGTTTCTGACGATAATTGACAAATGGGTATTAACAGAAGAGAAGAAGAAGTCAGTTACATGAATAAGATTAATCTTCCATTTTCCCATTTTAGTAGTCTGTCATTCCTTCCATTGTCATTATAATGTCCCTTATATCTACAAATTCTGCATCATTACTCACTTGTACATATGTCAGGCACATGACGCAAAACATTTTGGCAATCTTAATAAATTCATTAAGCAGTAAATATTGTCAAAGCCAAATTAATATCTCTGAATGACTGATAAAGTTTATAATAAGAAGCTGTAATGTCTTGTACGTTATGTAAAAGCTATTTCTGGGGAGTATGGTATATGTTTTTCTCAAAAGAAGAATCGCATGCATGTGCGGAGTTTGTGAATAGAATGAAAAAAAAGAAAGACTTATATGGGATCCGACTCAGTTGGTCTTGACTCTAACACGGAATTATACAATTGGAATGGAAATGATCACGACCAACTGAGAAATGTAAGAAAGACGACACGGAATACCTAATATAATATATGACGATGATGATGATGATTCAAGCATGACAAAGCTTCATGTAATATGTCATGTCAGCGTGATTGCGATTGTGAGTGAGTTCCATTGTCACACTCACTCACTCACAAATGTACATACACCCACTATTCTTGTCTGTAATTTACATGTCATGTACATACGTACGAGTTTTTCTTCTTGAAAGAAATCTTAGAATTCATTTTCTTCTTCGCTTCCTTTTCCCATTATGTGCACTTTTTTGTTTTTTTCTTCTTTGCTGCTCCAGTCGTGTAGTTCAATGGAAGTGTATAATAAATATAGCGGCAGTAGTAGTAGTGGTTGTAGCGGTTGTAGTGGTCGCGGTTGGGTTTCTTCTGAATCCAAAGAAAAATATCTCCCCAAAATGAATAAGACGTACATAAATAATAATTTCTCGTCCTATATAGTTGGTTTCCTATACACGTATTATGATATACAACACTTAAGCCGGCTTTGAAATTTTTTCGCTTACTTGTGCAGCTGTAGTAGTACTCGTAGTAGTTGTTATAGAAGATTAAGATTTTCTAGACTAAAAGAGAAAGTGGTTGGTTGAGATTGGAGAGACGAGAGTTTGGAGAGATTCACGACTTTGGTTTGGTATGTATATGAGATGGTTATTGAAGTTGTAAATGACTCCCGAGGCCCAATTCAAATGAAAACCGCAAATACATTCTAAAAATAAGTATACCTAAGCATCAGAATGAAAGAGAGACTAGAGAGAGCTAAGTAGTTATGAAGAAGCTCTACCACACATGGCTGATATGATGTATGCATGCTATTATGTATTATGCTTGTGTTTTGTCTGTGGAAATGACGAAAAGTCTGAATGTGTAAGCCCCGACTTTCACATTCAACACGAGAGAGGGAAAGTTGTGCCTCTGGCATAATCATACATAATATACAGTGAGTTTAAATCCCGCAGCAGACGACAACGATAACTCGACTCTCTTGACGACCAAAAAAAATAGTGTGAGAGTATTCAAGTCATTCATTCGCTCTTATGTACATGATTCTCACGCTAACTGAGTGAGTCAGTGAGTGAGTGTGAGAATTACACGATTGAATATTATGACATGACACGCCATATAGTATAGTATAACATAAATATAAGCAGAATATTATAAAACTACAGAATCTTATGACAAAAGTTCAAAAAATAATTTTTTGCTTATTTGACTTGAGAGGCACACAGAGATTGTTTCTGACTTTCTGGCACTTCAAGAGAAAAGATTCATGATGTTTTTCAGAAGAGAAACTGTGGTTGGCTGACTTATCTTTTTACTCCGTATCAAACTGTTACTGAATTTTTTTTTCTCTCTTTCACCCTCGTTTCTTTCATGTCTGCATGCATAATAATAAGTATATTTTGTGTGCAATAATAAGTTATATAAAATCATGTAACTTACTTAAGCATGTAACAATGTACAAAGTAGTTGCAATTTATCCTAAAGGATTTCAAACAAACTGATGGTTAGTTGGATTACAGATGTTTTGCCTTCTGTCATTGTCACCTGCTCCTCTTCTAAAACTCCAGTAAACTCGCTCTCTTTCTGTCGCTTAGCTTTTTCTCCATTTATCTATCCATTTCATTTGCTACTACATACATACATTCATACGTACGTACATGCCTATACCTCTATATATACACGTCTTTCAAGCAAAATCTGTAAATGAGGAAAATAAAAAGGATTTGCGACTTTGCGACATTCACGCAGTCAGAGCAGTTTGCTTGGATGAAAGCGGTGAAGTAATATATTGACTATATAACACACTACTCCAGCTCATAATATGCCGTTGCTAGCACAGCAGCACACACTACAGATTTTCAGACATTTTTCTGACAGTTACAAATGAGCGACGATAATCCATGTCGTGTATACTAGTTTGTTTGTGTAGGAGGACCATGTATACTCGCGGCAGTGAAGTTGGCTTATAAAATAATAACACTGTTTACTTTGCGAAAATAATGCGAATGTTATATGATATGACGATGCAATATGATGATGAGAATTTCATTTTCTCTATTCACCCCACAACACAAGCAAATATGAAAGTGCATTTACAGGTGGATTGAAAATAAAGCAAAATAAAATTCCCTTTAGGTTAGCTATCTCTCATCTAGTTCATTCTTTATTCAAAAAAAAATATGGAAAAAGAACAAGTCTCAAAAAAGTGATGATGATTTTAGGTCTACTTTTTCACTTGTGGTGATTCTCTTGATGTTACATTTTGTACATTGTATTTATACTGCGCACTTGCTTGTCGTGATTATTTTTTCCTTCTATATACTGTAGCTTATACATATATAGGTATCCATCCAACTGTACCTCTATACGTTCTAAAGCTTCATGTTATTATCTAGTGAGCGTGTGTGTCCTTCTCCTTCCATTGTCCTGTTCTGCCCGTAGTCGAGATAAAGTGAAAAAGAAAACAATCGAGAAATGGCGGATGGTATAGTATATTAAGCTTGAGTTGATGATCATGTCGTCATAGTACGCGAAATATATATAAAAAAATACATAAAAAGCAGTGAAAGTCAAATCCAATTCGTAACGACATTGTACTTTTTATTTTCTGTTAAAAAAGACACTCCAAACCAAATATCATACTGTCTATCTTACACTTGTTCTTTGATGATGACGTGGACATGCTGTCAATGATGTTTATGATGAGACTACATCTCCTGCTGCTCTATAATTTCCGGTTGTGTTGTGCACTGCTTGTACAGTAAAATCTATGCCTGTTTGTAGAGTACATTTAGAAAAGTAGAGAGAAAAATGATATAAGGACATATTTGCAAAATCATTACTCAAATAAAAAAAACACCAGCAGTAGTAGCATCAGTTGAACTGATTCTGAGTGTGAGTACATTATGATGAGACCACCAGCAGGAGTAGAGATAATGCCAATATAATAGACTTCTTTTCAAGGGCTTCTTTTTTCCAAAAAATTTTTTTATAAAAACCAACATAATAACAGCCAGAGTCAGTGTCCTTCTAACAACCAAGTAAATCTTGCCAGTCTTGTGCGTAGTTTGCTCATAAGGGGGAAAAATAGTCTGTTGATGCGACTCCACCATTATCATATCAACATCAACCGCACAAAAGCTTTAAAAAAAGAGAAAAGAGAGAACCAAGCGAAAACAAGCTGTTGTTTAGGAAAAATGCAGCAGGTTTGATTTTTTTCCAAAGAAAAAAACTGAGTTTATTTTTTACATTGAGTTGGCTGACTTGCCTGAGAGAACGTTTTAAGTGTATTAACCTGCTTGTCACTACCCACACATGTCAGCAGATTTTCGCCAAAGATTGCGCATCACTCCATTCTATTCAACTTTCGCCACTTTGATAAATCTGTTTTTATCATACAAACTTTAATATATCCGGTACACGCTTTGGGAAAGGATGACACAAAAAAATGAAGAAAAGTGAAGTAGAGAAGGAAGAAAAATTGTATTATTACTTTTCTACCCGTCGAGCATACCGAGTCTATGTTGTCATTATGCTCCTTCTTAGTTGGTAATGGTACGTTGCAGATTGCTGGATGGATGCTAGTGTGTAGTGTGTAATAGTAGTAGTAGTAGTGATGGCGGTGTCGGTTTATTGGCTTGATGACTTCAAATGAAGTGAAACTCTGATCATCCTCATCTCATCATTTTTCTCTCCACCGTTTCATTATTGCAACAGTCTGGTACTCTTATATAATACACAGCTTGAGTAAAAACGCATGAAAGCAAGTCTCTAGAAGTGGATTCATGTTTCTTCATTTTTCCCCTTCTCCTTTCAAGTCTCATGACTCATATGTGTGTGTGTGTGTGTGATCACCGAAAGGAAATCAATCAATTTACTCTAATGCTCCTTACGTAAGGAAAAGGAGTCATAATGTACAATCTCAGGGCTCTACATTGATGTTGATGCGATCTGATCCGATCTGCTATAGGAGCAGCAGCGGATATAATTTTCACGATACATAATACGTCAGCAAAATAGTTCTCAGGGTTTTTTTGGAAGATAAAAGGAAAAAAAAGAGTATAAAGAAAATAAATCTGTTGTCTTCATTATCTCGTCTCCTTGATAAGTTTCTTTTGTAGATGACAACAGAAAAACAATGGAAATTAGTAATAACGCAAGAGGAATATGATTCTGAATGATGACTTATAACAAGGACGACAATAAGTAATTACCTGATAGTGGTATGGTATAGATGGTAAATCTTTAGGTATAGATATGTACAAATTGGCTGGTCTTGATATATTTTGTAAGTGAAAATAAAAATACATAAAACTCTTCAATCTTAATCTGTATTCTTTGATGGTGACGGAAGTTGGCTGATATTATTGAAGTAGTAAATGAAGTGATAGTACTATAGTTTTAGTGATACTTCACCTTGGGAAAATAAAGTAGAGATTTTGGTTAAAATAACTCCCTTTTGTGGTGATGATACTCATCTCTGGAGTTTTTTTTTTGGTGTCAGTTGTGGTTTACATGGTTGAGTCAGAATCAGAAAAGGCGCCATACAAAAAGTGAATGATCTCAAAAGAAACATTTTCTGAAAGAGTCTAGATTATTATATTGCATTTAATCCCATGTAATAAGCTAAATTACAGACTAGTACTAGCTCTTATGTGTATAATATTATTGAGGCTTTTAGGTGGGAAAATTCTTATAATGTTATGTACATATTTTGTTACAGAATACAGTAAAATAGCTGAAGGCTGAATTTGTGGTAAACGTGATCCCAACCAAATCAGTATGTATGTAGCACCAGCAGATGAGTCGTGTGCGCTTTGACAGTTATAGATGATCTTGTGTGGTCAAAAAGAAGATAAAGGATTGGAGGAGAGAAGTAAACACACAAAACGGTTGAAGAAATGAATGATGATGATGGCATGAGGTCTTAACTCAAGTGACTTGGTTGGTTGAGAGACACTGATTCGACTTGACTAGAGATATAGACACTAGAAATTCAGAGCTAAATATACACACAGTTTAGCAACTTGCTTCTAAAATTACCACGATCACGACCATAACGTCTCTAAACCACATCCATTTGTTATTTCATCTGTCACAGTCGTAACATGTCATTTATAACGAGTTATAATCATCAAAAGCTATCTCATTTCTTGTCTGTCCATATTCATTAATACAAGTCATTTGTTCGACTAACATTGAACTTGAGACAAAAAACTACAAAAAAAAAAAACGTTTTCAACCTTTTCTCCCGAAAAATGAAAAACAGCAGCTAAAGTTTTAGATTAATAATCCCCGGAAACTTTTAATTATCCTTACTCGTAAGTACTCGTCATAAAGTTAATTGAGAATCCACTCTTTTATTGGCGCGGCTTTAGAGTCTTTTGCTACTGTACTTTATTGTGATGCTTGTATTCAGGTGCAACGTACCATGTGCACATGTGTACTACTTTTCTCATGGATATTACCCTACATTTTCATATTTCAAAACAACAAAAAACAACCATTTTGGCTTGATTGCTCCACTACTCCCTTTTATTTTCACAGGCTCAAGAATGAAAAGAAACTAAACAAAAAAAAAGCTTTCGCAATCAGTAGAGATTCTGGTCCGGGATTACTTAAAAATGTATGGGATGCTGGAGAAGAATATTATATTTATGGAACACATACATATTACTGTATACAAGACATAAAAAAATACATGCATGTGTACTCAAGTAAGTAGGTACAATGTTTTTAGTGAATATTTTTTGAAACATTGACTTTTATTTAAAAAGAACAAAAAAAAGAATAATAAAAAGGAGCTTAAGGGATATAATATCCGGTTAGTACACTCCAATTTTTGCATAAGTAAACACTCTATTCATTTCCCACATTATGCTGGCCTACTGCTGAAACTATAAGAAATTTTTTCTTCAGTTTCTTGTGTTTTTTTTGCGTTGATGCTGGTTTTCTGGTCTGATTTTATATTTCTTATATGCGGGTGAAGTGAAGTGGACTAGTTTTTTTTTTCACATGAACCAGTTTGCTCTTTACAAGAAAGAAAAATAGAAGAAAAAAGAGAGAAAATGATGATGATGGAGGAAGCATCAGCAGCAAAACGTCTATGTCTGAGGCTCTGCTGCTGGTGGAGGTCTGCATGGTTTTGCTGGTTACTTCTTCTAGTAGAGTAACCTTCTCTCCACCAAATCCCTTTGTGCTCTGCACATAATTGAATACTCTGCTTACCCAGTATGCTCTTCCAACCAGGCCAGACTGGAGACCACTTTACTTGGTATTTTCTTTCGGATTCTGCTTCACTTGCAAGAAGATAGACAATAAGTGGAATGAGATGGGAGGGAGAAAGAAAGGTTTAGTAATTGATATAGCACAGTTGCCGACATTTTCTCGTGTGACTTAAGTTACATACTTGGTTTGATGAAGAAAGAATCTCATTCTATTGTTCTCTCTCTCTCTCTCTCTCTCTCTCTTCTCTCTCTTCTCTCTCTCTTCTCTCTCTCTTGCTCGGAGAAGAAAGCAAGTAAAACGGACTTTACTCGATTTTTGATGGCAGTTTTCTTGAATTTCATACTAGAACAAAGATGTTAGAACAAATAATAGAAGGAAAATGCCAAGGAAAAAGCCTTGTGGTATGCTTGTCATGGTGAGTGCGGTTAATAATGGAATACACAATAGTTAAGGCCAACAAAAGAAAAATGTACACACATAATATTAACATTTACCACAACTGAAAGCACTGCCAATAAATTATGCAAAACATCCTTTGTGATGTAATGTAATAGTGTATGTTATTATGTCGTATGCGTGCTACAGTACTTTTACAGCCATTAAATATCAAATACGCAATTGCCGAGACATTTTAAAATATTATGTAATTTGCAAACTGATCTTCTTGTAGTTTTTTATATGCCTAAATACATAGTTTAGAGTTTGGATTCCATAATTCGAAAAAATCCTGCACAAAAATTCTGATCCCATATTTCGGACAATATGGTAATAAATACTGCAATATTTATGCGCATGTCAAAATTCATGCTTATAATATGTTATAGCTCCTCTGAATACAATGGAGAAGGTGATGTATATTTTTTTAAACGAATATACTTCATCATCATCACTTTCCTCAGATAAACCACAAAATAATTTGTAGCATTACTTTCATCTGTTTTCTGCAGCTGGAAAACACTTGTTCATTAAGTCCGTTCATTAAAACATAATACCTAACGCATATATGTACCTACATACAATATGGTTAGGAATAAACACAAGTTTGTGGATTAATACAAGTGCTTACAATATATTTTCAACGCTGACACATCACACATATAACTGCTCGTACGCTGAATGCAAGGAGTAATAAGTAATAACACGCATCTATTATGAGGTATTAGGGAAACCGGGCAAAGTCACATTGAACTTTTATTCGACTGCAGCATGTGACTGCGACTAATATAAAGCCTATGCCACTTTGGTTCTTTACTAATAAGGTGTATTATTATTACTTTTGTTATTTCAGGTGGAGGATGTGGCAGTTCTAACTATTTGCATCAACTCATCATCATCATCATACTTCCACAGGCTTTACAATGAAACTAAAAATGTTCTACTGACTGATTGACTGAAAATATTTCTACTTATGTATTATTATGGTGCTTCTGTGAAACTTACAGTGTAAAAATGAAGATGACTAGTTTCTTGTCATTGGCATGTACAATTTTTAAATTATCCCGAAGAAATCTTTCGGTTTAATTTTTTTTAAATAGGCAAAAAAAGCACACTTATCAAAAAAAATGGGTAGGTTTGAATCCCCCGTTCAAGTGGTGGCTCTCTTCCTTGCCGCCTCTGTTGTCAGCATCGGACTTATATTCTTTCTCAACGCTGAAGCGCACAGTAGACTCCATCAATCTGAGAGACAACAGGATGAGCATATTTCTACTCATTCCGACTCCACGCCACATTTTTCCTACTTGACTCAAGAAGGATCTCATCACCCGTCAATCTCAATGAAAGAACATAACATGGTTAATGGGGATAACAATAACATCAACCAGGATAAGGATAACAATGGTAAGTCCCTATTACACTTTCCTTTCTATTTTCTTCTTCTTTTTTCATTTCATTTCCGGTGAGCAACTCGGGACCGGAGCTTAATGATATGGTGTGCATGTCTTTCACAGATAGGGAGATGGAATGAGATATGTAGCTTTTGCTGCTCTCTTGAAATCCAAACTTGTGACTTGTAAATATAAATATATATTTATATACCTATATAAAAATCCAAAAAAAAAAGAATATTGTTCTTTCTACTTTTTTGTTATCTCCCGAATAGGTGTGTACCTTTTCTTATGCTTTCCGAAAATAAAAATAACAGAAAGGAAGGAAACTTGAAAAGGGATCTCATATTTTTTTTACAATTTCCTGTGTTTCAAACAGCGGAAATGTGTTGGGGCAACAAAAAAAGAAAAAATCAAAGGAACAGATGGATTCTATCGGAAAAATTACTTGTTATTGTGTTTTCTTGAAAGAGCAAAGAAATAGCTCATCAAAATGGCAGGCTTTTAATAGTGCCCTTTTTGACATCTATATTCCTCAGAAAATTTATAAATATTAAAATAAGAGGAAAGTCAAATAAACACGATTTCCCTCTTTCTCTAACATTTCATGTTTGAAGCTTCAAATTTCTGTTTCATGTAAATTGACGCAATAACAATTTCGGTGAGTGGAAAAGCAGCGGGAGAAATTTGAAGAAACAAGGGTATTGTTCCTCATCAGCTTCTCGAACAAAGCATCTCTGATGCCGCCGCCACTGATGACGATGATGTTGATGATGAAAATTGAACAAAAGAGCGGACGTCTCTTGTGTTTTTTCTTCCTTTCCCCTGCTTCTCAAATTAAATGGTTATCATCGCAATCACAGCTGTTACTTGCTTCTCCTTCCTCCTTTTAATGAGATGACATGACGTGAGGAGGAGCATAATAAAGAGTGTAAATGGAGATATGGTCTTGACGAGTGACAATAAAAAGGAGAAAATTTGTGAAGAAAAAGAAGAAAGAAAAGGACGAGGAGTGGGTGTAATTAAGAAAGTAGCAGAATATGAACAAGTTTAGTGCTGTTTCTGCTCATCTTCTTTGAGGCTGCCTTTTTCGGTGCTTATGTAGTTTGTAAAAAAGGAAAGGGTTAAAGCTAAAAAAAAATATAAAAAATAAAGTACATATGGCAATGGGGAAAACATATATACTAAAATACATGTAGTATGTCACAAGATTTGGATAATGGCGCAGGAAAAAGGATGTCATTCATTTTGATGATGACGACGATGACTCTCCCAATGATGATGATAATAATAATAATGGGCATAAAGAAATAGAGAGAGAGAGAGGGGGAGAGAAGGGGAGCGGGAATTTTCTCTGTTGACTTTCCAAGGAATCTCTAATGAGTCTCTTTTTCTTCTTCTTCTTCTTCCTCAAAGAAGAAAAGAAGCTTTTTCTTATTACTGTGTCTATTGTAAAAGGAGGATAAGGGAAGCGCTGCGTACTAGTGAATGAATCTAAAAGTCTGGATAGGTTGTATTCTTTCAGAAGATGCAGTGTACTAGAAGAACAACTTTTATAGGAAAAAGGGCAAAAGAATTATATACATAAACGAAGAGGGAGGAGACGGAAATCTTAATAGTGTCTCCCTTCTGCATAATATACATATAGAACATGCATATAAACATTTAACACATTAGTTTGTTACATTTTATTGCTATTTTGTGGGGCCCTCTGGCCTTTCCACCACCACCGCCACCATCATCATAGCAGAGTGCCCCACCCAGACCCAACAAAGAGCTCCGCAGCATCACTGGAATTTTGAATCCTGAAAATATTCCAAATGCTCAGTAGTTCTTCTCTCTCTTTTTTTTCTGTTTGTATGTGTCTATGTCTGGATCTCTGTCGTTGCTTTTTGTTTGTTGCTGCCGACTGTGAACCATCTTTTTTTCTAAACCATTCATTCCTACAGCTTCACATTTTCTATATAATAAAATGTTTGATATCATATATAGGAAACAACCGTTTCTGGAGCAGCAACAACATAGCAGCGCTAGAAGCGTCATTTGCACATGCTACTGTCTTCTATGCAATAAAAGCAACAGCAACTTCTGTTTTTCTGTTGATAATTAAAAAGATGATGACGTGCCATGATGTTCCTCCACGTTTTCTGCTCCTCCTATTCCTCCGCACATATATATTCATCTATCAAAGTACCAAGTAAAATCATGCCAAAGAGAGAAATCTCTCTTGTTACAGAATGATATATATTTAATATTATTAACGCATAGAGCACCAGTATGACACACAATAAAAGCTACACTATACTGTTACACAACTACTGCTACCGCTACAAGCTCTAAAAACAGACACAAAAAGAGAGATAAACATCTTCAGAATAAAAAAAAATGTGCATATAAAGTTATGGTTCCATGTGCCATCATGCAATATACATGTATTTATAGTAAAAGTGTGTAAGGAGGATTCTGCCACACATGCCATAAAATACACATATATATATCTTCCTCCTGAGCTACGATGATCACAGTAAAAAACTGTATAATATACGATGAGGACGGTGATACTATAGTATGGTCATGGCGTACCGATCATAATTCATCTGGTATCAGCCTTTCTCGGGCAACAGCAACAGCAGTAGCTATGTATACTAAAGTAAAAACTAACAGAAGTAGAGGATTCCTTCGTGATATTTACACAAAAATGCTTTTTGTCGTCGCCGACTGCTTTTACATAATATGTAAAATGCATATTAGTAGGAAGGTTCGGGTGAAAGTTCTGAAAAAAGGATATATATTTTTTTT